>PVLD010007121.1:0-94202 GCA_004027595.1 Dinomys branickii | reverse complement strand
TTTTTTTTTTTTTTTTTTTTTTTTTTTTTTTTTTTTTTTTTTTTTTTTTTTTTTTTTTTTTTTTTTCTGTTGTTGAGAGGATCAACTGTCTGACTAAATTTGCATGTCTGTATATGGGTCCATACATCTACAATTCGAAGATATCAATGGATAAAACAACAACTACTGTTGAGACCATATCACCTTGTCTATAGATTAATTGTGATTGTACTATTTTCTATGATAATTGGTGTCTGTTTGTCAATATGTTTTTGTACTTTTATGTTTCTAAAATAAAAAAAAAAAATGGTTGCTCTTTCCTATATTAATGCTTATAGTTGCAGATGTATAAATTTATCCATATTTTTGATATAATATCCTCAATTTTGAAGCTCAGTTGCTAGGAATTCCATTAAATGACACAAAGTCATAAAACTCCATATCAATTACAGGAGGTAGAAGACTACAGTTCTCCGTTTAAGACAGAAAAATATTTTACTGAGATTTCTTGAAGTGGTCAGGGATTTGTAGGTAGGAAACTTAGTTGAAAACATTGTAGATGGAATCTGGATTATCTGCTCCTTTTAAAAACATTTCTATAATTACAGTTTTCCCCACTTTTATTATCTTTTATTACTTTTATTATTATTACTTTTATTACATTTGAAATGATTGGATTTTGAAAAAGAAAATAATACAGAAAAAATTCTTTCTTGGATGGAGATTCTAAATAAGCATGTGCCTTCTCAATATGTTTTACATGTCAAAACCTTTTCTTAAATATTGATTCCTAAAATGAAAAGCAAAGATGATCAAAGAAGCCTCAGAAAAAGTACCACGAATTTTCTGAAAGACACAGTTTTGTATTTTTAATAAATATAATATGAAGAAAAAATTTGCTTTATTTTTGTCTGAAAAGTGAGGTAAATTGAATCATAATGAATCTTCTGGTGTATATCATATATACATAATTTTGAGTTCATAAATTTTATGTTTGTCATTTTTATGTTCATAATTTTTGGTTCAGTCTATATAATCTCTTGTATCTTTGCTTAAATTTTAAGTTTTTAGTTAATTCAATTTAAACATGATGTACTTTGTGATGTTGTGGTCAAAATTAGATGACTTATTATTTCACACAGCAGGACAATTCAGAGAAAAGCTACTACAGTAGAGAAATAAATAGCCTTTCTGGTGGGAGCTGTTAGAGATAAAACACACATTCACATACTTTGAGGATGCAGTCGACCAACAAACTATCCACACATCCCTGAAGAAATCATTATAATTATATGGAAGCAGAGCATGTAACAATTCCTGCTCTGTTATTTTCTATTTGTAAATATGTGAACAATTTATTTAAATCACACATATTATTTCAATTTTTGAACTATAAATAGGAATTGGAATAAATTTTATTCTTTGATTAGTTAAGAGTATTAAATATCACATAAATTTTTGATAGATTCATGACTTTGACACAAAATGAGTAATAGAAAAACTGAATTTTATTCCTTTTTTACCTTGTTCTTGTCCTCTCTCTGTCTTAGGTACATGATATGGAGCCCATTCATTCTTGGAGATATGTTATTTTTTTGGTTGTTTCCTGTAGAATCATGTATTCTAAAATACAGTCTCTCTCTATTTTCTAGCATCCTCAAATTGCAAAGGAGATTATTTTTTCTTTCTCACAATTACAGACTGAACTGCAGATAGAGATTGATTACTGAAGGGATATTTGTGAGTTAGGGTCCCCAAGGATCAAGGTCTGATACATAAATGTGTTTGATATTATATTTCACTTAGACATTTAGAGAGGAAGGTAACAGGAAGCATTCCAAGCAGTTCTTCAATTTGGATAAAGATTTAACCAAATAAAATGTGCTTGCTTCATTAAAATATGCCCACCCTACAATGATCACACCATTTCCAAAGATATGCAAAGAATATCATTACTTATAAATCATTGGTGTTATATTAAACATAAACAACCACATTTTTGGTAGAATCCCTTGCCTCTCCTTTGTAGAGTATCATGTCATTGGTAAAAATTAATTTGACTTATTTTCTATATGTATCCCTCTTTTTTCTCTTATTTCAATGCTGCAGTTAATGTTTTGAATACTATATTGAACAGAAGTTGTGATAGTTGGTATCCTTGATTTGTTCCTGATTTCTGAAGGAAAGAATCTAACCTTCCCCATTTAACATGGTGCTGTCCACTAGTTTGTCATAAATGGCTTTCATCAGATTCAAGTGATGTCCATCTATACCTAATTTTAGAAGGTTTTAATTTATTTATTTATTTTTTGTTTGTTTGTTTTTGCGGTACTGGGGATCAAACTCAGGACCCTGCGCTTGCTAGGCAAGCACTTATTCCACTGAGCTATATCCCCAGCCCTTTAGAGGGTTTTTAAAATAAGAGAGTGTTGGACTTTTTTCAAGGTTTTCTCTATACCTACTGATAAGCATCATTTTTGTCCTTGCTTTTGTTTATATTGTAACTGCTGATTTGCATATGTTAAACCATCCTTGCAATGCTTGGATGAAACCTACTTGATCATGGTGTATAATCCTTTCGATTAGGTGTTGCATTTTATTTGTCAATGTTTTGTCGAGTACTTTTGGATCTATGTTCTTTAAGAAGATTGACCTGTAGTTTTGTTTTGCATTTCGGTCTTTAGATTAGGGATCAGAGTGATGCTGATTTCTAGAAGGGAATTTAGAAGCCCCCTTTTTCCTTTCAGTTACATTGAAGGTTTGGAGAGTACTGGCAGTATCATATCCTTCAAAGTTTTGTGGAATTCAACAGTGAATCTGTCAAGTCTTAGACTTTTAAAATATGGTAGACATTTTTATTACTGCCTCAGTTTCATTGTTTGCTGTTGGATGGTTCAAAATTTTGTTTCCTTGGTTCAGCTTTGGTGTCTAGGAATAAATCCATTTCTTCAAGATTTTCCAATTTGTTGGAACACACGTTTTTGTAGTAGTTACTATTGTCTTCTGGATTTGTATGGTGTCTATTGTGATTTTACATTTGATTTTTAATTACAATGATATGAGTCTTCCTCTTTTGGTAAGTTTGGCTGAGGGTTTATCTATGTTTTTAGACTTTCATGGTATCAGGTCTGGATTTGTTGATTCTTAATAAAAACTGATTTAAAAAGAGGGCAGATTAAGAGATGGAGAGAGGGAGATGTGCAGAGATGGAAAGGGGAATAAAAACATCTCAGGATATGTTATGTACATGTACTTAATCCCTGAGAGGAACATAAACTTCATATACAGCAAACATGTACTCATAAAAATGAGATAACCATAGGTCTTATATGATGTTTGCCATTTATTACTGAGTAGCATCTTTAGTTGATAAAGAAGCAAACCGAGATTCAGAGAGGTTTAAATGGAATTTGTTCAAGATCATACGAACCATAGATCTGAAATTTGAATCAAAGGCTCTATACAAAGGCCATTTCAGAGTCCAGACAGGCTGTTATAAAAACACCATAAACCGTACGCTTTATAAAGTACAGAGTTATGTTTCTCACCATACTAGATACTGGGAAGTCTGAGACAATGACACGGGTAGTTTCCATTATAGGTGAAAGCCTGCTTTCTGGCTCATAGAGGACATCATCTATTTGTACACTCTTATGATGGGAAGGGCAGGGCAGCACTCTGTGAATTGTTTTCTAAGGCTACTAATCCCATTCTAGAGAGTAAACCTCTCTGTTGTTTAAAACTTATGGTACTTTTTTTTTACAGCAGTCCGTGTAGACTAAAATTAAGCTTTCTATAGAGCTGTTTGTTTAAATCATTCCTGTGATGTTGAATAAGACATACTTAGTGTCACTGTGTCTCTACTTGTTTCTATAGAAGCTGAGGGTACTATTAAGTATTAAATAACAATAAGTAGGGCATATAAATATGTATCTATTTTCAATGTAATCCCAGTGAGTTAAAGGATCTTTCAGATTTCCATTGTGACCTAATCCCCACAATGCTCTATCATGTTAGAAGAGATCAGTGATGGTGTTTCATTGGTGATTTTTGAGGACACAAAGAGATCATGGTATTACTTCTATTTAAAGTTTAAGGAGTCATTGAGGACAATAAACCTTCAGTTGGATGGATCCTTCTTCACTGTCACTGGCTTTATTCTCAAAGAAAATCAAGTTTTTTTTTGTTTTTTTTGTGGTACTAGGGATCGAACTCAGGACCTTGCACTTGCCAGGCAAGCACTTATTCAACTGAGCTATATCCCCAGCCCAGAAAATCAAGTTTTAAATTTATTTTAAATTCTCAATTCTCAGAAGATCTGGATTATTTTCTGAACTATCAAAATAACTTCCATTTTTAAAAATTTAGTTCAAATACTATTTATTCTCAAAGATATATGAATGTGTAGCAACTTGATCACATTGCCAATATTTATAGGCTGAAAATATTCCCTGTGATATTTTGATCTTCTTTGAATAACATTTGACAAGTAGGAATGGAATAGAAATAATAGTGGAAATAATTGGTTTTTGCATTACATCTGTGTCTTGGTTTCTTTTTTCTCCTTGCTGAGACAAAATACCCAACACCCAAAATGAAGGAAGGAAAGGTTTATTTAGCTCACAGTTTGTGGAGGTTTCAGTCCATACTTGGCCGGTTCTGAGGCAGAGTGGCACATGGCAGAGGGCAAACGGTTCAGGGCAGCAGAACACAGCAAAAACAACCAGAAAAAGGAAGGAATGGCTTCAAGCAGCCTCTTTTCTTCCCTTACATTGTAAACAGCCTACCCCCACCCAGGGGGAGTGTAGCTCTCACACAGTGTCCATGCCCTCCTCTTCCACAGGCTCAGGATGTGTACAAAGTAAGCACCCTGGCTTCCTACTAAATCATGCAGCCAAACCTCTAGACTCCCCAGGTTGACACAGTGTATCAACTATAACATTCCACCCCTTGTCAACTTGGCAACCAGACACATTTCTTTAAGCCAGTTTCCAGATACAAAGACATGCTTATATTAGAACCATAACATTTTGCCCACATACAAATTAAAATTAAACACTTCCAACATTTAAAGGCACAAAATAAACATTACCATTCCAAAAGGCGCCAACAGGGGAATGTAGAGCATTGAGACCAAAGCAGTTCCAAAATCCAGCAGGGCCAACATTGCGTTTTGTAATTCCACATCCAGAATCTGAAGCAATGTATGGCACATTGTGAGCTCCAAAGGGATTTCACGAGTCTATCCCTATGGCATTGCTGGTGGTTACAGCTTCCACCGCTTCTCTCTTAGGCCCGCTCTGCTCCTTCCTTGCAGCTTTCCTCAGATGATCCATGGCCCTGTCTTTTCTAAACTTCTGAGATCTCCAGTGCATCTGTTGCTTCACACTCACAGCTTCACACACTGCCCTCTCAGAGGCACATTGCCTGGCCTCCCAGGCCTTCTGAAATCTGGGTGGAAGTCTCTTCAACCTCAGAACTCTTGCATTCTCCATGCACCTAAAACCGGGGTCATGTGGATGATGCCAAGGTCTGCTGCCACCTGGAGCAGTAGCCAAGCTTTCCTCTTTCTTCTTTCTTTCTTTCTTTCTTTCTTTCTTTCTTTCTTTCTTTCTTTCTTTCTTTCTTTCTTCCTTCCTTCCTTCCTTCCTTCCTTCCTTCCTTTCTTTCTTTCTTTCTTTCTTTCTTTCCCTTTCTCTCTTCATTTTTTTTTTCTGAGACAGGGTTTCAGTATACATTTTAGGCTAGCCTTGAAATTACTATGTATCCCAGACAAACCCCAAACTCATAGTGATTCTTCTGCCTCTGCCAGATTACAGGAATGTGCCACCACATCCTGCATTGCTCATCCTCCAAAATTCCAAGTTTGTTACTATCTCAAGAGCCATTAAATAGATGACTCATTAGACCACAATTGCTCTTGATTGTTGTCATATGTCTTATGTCAATTATTACTTCCTCAGTCCTTCTTTGTTCACTACGATTAAAATGGTCATCTAGTGCTTTTCTATGGTATCATGTTGTTTTATATATTATACAGAATTTTTTCAACTATATTTTGCAGTTTATGTATTTTTTAAAAGTCCTCATTCACTACAATTTAATGTACATAACAGGTACTTTGACCTACTGAACAGAGTTTTTTTAAGCATAGTTTATTCTAAGAATGAAGTATATAGTCTTAAAATTCCCAATGTACAAGTGTCAATAAATCCACCAGTTGTAAAATCAAGTGAAATTTAACTATAAGCCTCAGTTAGATTAGAGAAACTGTGAGTTTGGTGTGGTTTTATCAATGTGTCTACAGTGGAAATTCTCTGTACATTTGTTTAACTATTATAATCTATAAGGTAATTTACTTCAATTTTATTAATTTGACTGATCCAATAATAAATGAAATTATTATTATTATTATTATTTTCATGCATATGAAAGAGAAAGAATCAAGTGACAAAGAAAAATAAATGAATACATGAAATGCTCTCTACATTCTCCAAGAGCCCAGGCCGCTCCTTACTGCTCCACAAAAAAGCTTCTCCATCTTCTCTTTCCTAATACAACATTGAAAGATTTAACCTTAATAATGAGCATGTTCTCTGCACTTTGTTAAAGGAACTTGAGAGAGATTTCCTAATTCTTCATCCAGATATGGTCAACATATCTCACAGTCTCGGTACGATTAGGCCACCAGGGAATATTTCCTATTGACTACCTGGTGAACAGTCAGAACTTAGGCAATGGCTGCATTGTCAATAAATCATTAATTTATGCCACAAAGGTTTACAGTTTATTTGGGAATCATCAGGCACTGCTCAAAACATGAGAATTTCAAAATTATGTGACATTTTTGCTTTGTTCACTCTGAGGAATCATGGGAAAAGTGTTACAACGGTGAGGTACCTACTCCCCTACCTAAAAGGAGTAAAGAAAAATCAGTAATACTAAGCTGACAATGCTTCATTGTTTGAGCTTTATTTTCTCTAATTCGAAAGCCTGCTATTCAGTCCCTGAAATCAATGATGAGGAAATTGAGAACCAATGAAAGGAAATATATTTCCTGCGTTGTGTGTGGTCAGGCACTAGAAATCTCTGACACAGATGGGGTCAAGTCGAATAATGTGGTTGGATTGGAACATAGGAAAGCTAGCTTTATCTTCATCCGTAGCACTTGTAGTTATTACTGTATTGATCAGACAGTGGAGAAATTCATCTTTTGCTTCCAGGAATATTGATATGTTGATTGTCTGCAGAGATAAATGTGGGATATTTTGATCTGTGGGATTTACGTTTTGGCATGAAAACAAGGATGGACTGATGCATGGAATTGATCCTACTACCAGAAAAGCTGGAGATCAGAAAACTAGACAGAATTAGTGCAGCAAATAGAATGATTTAAATCTGTGCTGAGGCTTTAAAAAAACAAGTTATTAAAGTGAAACAGAATTGAAAAATGAAACATACAATAAATATGCTTCATGTAAAATAATACCGGGATTAATAATGAAAGAGAGAAAAGACATGCATGGGGCACTAATTATGTGCGAGACACAATTTAACTTGCGTCATCTATCTTAATGATTTCAAGACAATGATAAAGGAAATTATTAATTAAAAGCAAACATTTAAAAGCTGGTATTAAAATAGGTAGATAATTTAATATTCAAAAGAGTGCATGAAATTGTTACTTTAACTTTTGTTAAAGATAAAATAAGTAAAAAGAGTTGACCCATAAAAGCGTGTGGGGTACGACTGTGATAACCGAGCTTATGTTCAAACCTCTCAAAGTTATTTTGCCAAAGAAAGAACTGACTGATGCACATAGCAGTCAATTTTGTTGGGGATTGTCATTGTAAAAGAGGAGGGTAGAAGAACTTTGGTGAATCTCTGCAGTATGCTTTGGAGTAAAATGACTATTGCTTTCTTATCTTCTATTAAGAAGCTGCCCGGGGCCATTACTTTACCATGAAGAGATTTAATTTGAACATTTCAAATATGCACTTAATAGAAAAAGCTTTCTGTGAAAAGGAAATAGTCATTTGAGAATAAAATTTAATTTAAATATGATCTTGCAAACATTCTAATATTATTTGCTACAGAAGAGAATTCCACAAGATTTATCTATATCCCACCACGGTGTTTATTCTAGCGCCTCAAAGCCTTTATTCAAAGAAGTCTAAGCATCAGGAAAGAGAAGGCTAAAGAAGCACAAGTGTATTGGATGGAAAGTCGCTGTACAACATTAAAAAGAAGTATTTGAAAGGAAGTACCGGTGAATGATCTTTGCAACTTCAGGATCACACAGTAAGTGGATGCAAATCAGTGATACCTTCAAGAAAAAGAGGTCAATATAGGCAGTTAGAATTTGTCCTTTAAATCCTCCTGGCAGCTACTTAAATTGTACGTATTCAGATAACAGATACTGACTGAACTTGTTGCAATATATATAGTAAGAAAGGAATAGGCCCAATTCCTGCCCTCATGGAGTTTGTTTTCTAGTTGGAGAGACCAATTTTTCTTTTAATTTACGTACGTAAATCACACAGATATAAACTCTATTGTCTAAGGTAATATAGGTGTAAAAATGTCAGGTTAGGGAAAGTCCTAATCTTAAAGATTGGCATGAGATTTCCTAAGAAAGTGAGTTTTGAGGTTGGAGATGAAGGACCTGTGTGTGAAGTAGCTGTGGGTGAGAAAATGCTCCAGGGCAAAGGGAAAAGCAGGTTCAAAGGCACAAAGAAAGGAACAGCTAAATTTGTCGAGGCCATTGAGAGAAGAGACAAGTGAAACTCCCCTTGTGGTTATGATTCTTTACCAAATCAGTCTTACAACGTATTTATTTCTTATTTATGGAGCATGAGGGCTGCAGGTTGGCTATAGCTCTTCTGGTTCCTTACTTGTTCTCTTGGACTCTTCTGCATTCAGACTTGGTTTGGATATATATAGCTTCTCATTTTGCCAGTCAGCAACAGTGTCAATTTTCATGGTACAAAGTCTGAAGAGAACAGAAGCAAGCCACAGAAGAGCATTAAAAAGGTGTGCGTGTCAGTTGGCTTCATTCTGCTGGACAAAATGAAGCACGTGGTCCATTTCAGTTATGGGATGGGAAAATAGATTTTGGTTATAAGACATCATAGTTATTGGAAGGAGAAAACAGACAACTGTGAACAAATAATATAATCTATCACTGGTTCTTTTCTTTGATTACAAGTATTCATTAACTTCTTGCGAACAAATTGGACTTGTGTCTAGACCAAGAAGTTCAGGATCTCATGATAGATTTCAGCTTGATATTCATTTCTTTTTCTATGTTTTAGTCTTCAGATTTGAATTCAGAGGCTCACATATTGAAGGCCAACACTGCCCTACTGAGCTGAATCCCAAGCCTGATAATCAGTTCCTTTTGACCAGGAAATCTAACTGAAAACACGTATTACCCAAAGATAATTAAGTAAAGATTTTTTTTAGTGCGAAGATGGGCATGGTGTTGCATAACTATGATTCCAGTGCTTGGGAGGCTGAGGAATGAGGATTGCCGTGAGTCTGAAGTCAGCCTGGGCTGCATAATGAGTTTGAAGTCAGCCTGAACTGAATAATGAGACCCTGTCTCAAAACAAAAATTTTTTTTCTGTGCTAGAATGAGAACAATAATGCCTATGAACCCTTGGATTTAGGAAGAAATACAGAGAACAAAACAGTCATGGAGGTTAATCATTTAGGAGTCCTTGAAAGAACATAGGTCTTTTTACCCTGTAATAGGAAATTTTCTCCCCACTCAAATAGTTGGATGTCCCTAAAAAAAAATTACACTTCATGACTCCAGTCAGCTGGTGTGCAATAGCCGTGTTACTTTATTGACTTACAGGGTTTATTCTACTATGGTCCTCTAGACTTGAAAATGTAGGAGCAGTGGGAAGAAAGGAAAAGTGATAGATAATTTGGTATCCGCTGCATTTTCCAGTAGGAAATGGCCTATATCACATCTACACAGATTCTATTAAGCATAACAAATAATATAATATAATAATATAAACAGTTTGGAAGTGAAGGAGTACAAATGTATAATTATTTGAAGGGGGCAATGTCCCATAAAGACAGCAAATGAATGTATACGTAGATAATTTAATTTTCCAGCAATTGGACATTTCACTACATATTCCATGTAATGGTTTTGATTGCTGATGCATGATTATTGAGAAAGTTTGTAAGATAGAAGATAAATATGCAGATAAGTTAGTGAAATTGTTAGGGTGATTTGTAAAGTCACCATGGTGTAACATGATGTGAAAATATTTTGAGAGAATGAATGCTTTATTGTCAGTTTGTATTTAGAGAAAAACAAACTAATGAGCTTTCAGACTCGTGTGGCTGGAGGAAACCTTTACATGACAGAGATAAGTCGGTTTATCAAACAATTCAGTTCACAAATGAAAGCATTTGACAAAATTTTGCTGCTTTTAGCAAACTCTGCATCAGATGCCAAAACGTGACCATGGCCATCTTCCACAAACAAACACAAGTGCATCCATCTTCCCCAAATCATAAAGGAAATTAAGTTAGGAAACCAAAGTACCACTGTAAATAGTGTTCCCCTCAGCCTCTAGTTTGCCTCTAGAAAATGAAGTGCAAAGTGAGACATTTCACTCTGCCTATTTAGGCACCTGGTTAGTTGAAAGATGTCATGAATATTGTTTGACATGTTTCCACTCTCTCATGAAGGTCTCAATGATATATAGGATTTTAAGTTTACAGGGCTGTGATCTAGAAAGACTACATCAATTTTACCATTCTCTAATACAACACATATTTTTATGTTTCAATTTATGATCCTGTTTTCCTGAAGTTATGAAGAAACTCAGGCAACAAAGACATCGACTCTTCAGATTCACAACTGTTAATTTTATAAGGTATTGTCACTTCGATGATTTTTGATATTTGGGAGCTGTTTTCCATTTTCTTCTATGCTAAAAATGTTATGAGTCTCTTTACCTATGGTTTTTTTTGAATGATTTAAAATATAAGAAGCAAGTGATATAATAACATTAGTACTTGAATTGTCTAAACATATATAAGATTAACACATGTAACTAAACATTGCAATATATATATATATATATATATATATATATATATATATAATCTGTTATAATTAGTCTGTGGAAATAGATGAGATAAAAATCATCTTATGAGAAAAAGAACTGTTGAATAGTTTCTTGGATAACCCAAAGGAGAACATAAAATCCTAATATTTTAAAGTTGGAAAGGTACTGAGAAACCTAACTTAAGTGCCTTTAGTTTTATACATGAGATCTTACAAGAGATGAAATTATTTGTATGACTAAACTGCAAAATTAGTAGCAAAAGTGAGATTAGCACTTTCCATGAATTTGTTCATTTTTATGAAAATATCCACCTATATTTAATAATTCACATGCATTGATTACATATACCATGCCTAACATAGGTCTAGGGGTAAGACTTCAGCATTTTAGAAGTAACAATCCAGTTCGAAAAACCCAAATATGAAAGATTAGAAATTGTTGATTTTGGCAAAAAAGATGGAGAGCACATTATGACGAATGGGGAGGAAAAACTATGATCAGTATCTGGAAAATATTCCATTACACCCATTGTGTTTTATAACTTATTTTCATAGCATTTAACTTGGTATTTATTGAAATTATTTCCTGATCCTGGGGATCATGATGCAGCTCAGTGGCAGAGCACATATTTATCTTGACTGAGGCCTTGGCTCAATCTCCAGCACCAAAAGCCAATTAAATAAAAGAATATTTTCTGACCCTAATTACATATATTCCTGTGTGTGTATCATCAGTTATTCAGTCAACCTGCTTTTGTGGACCATTATCCCTATGTTCATTATTTTACTATCAACTAAGTTTTCAGTGCACATTTGGTGTATATATTCTTATGGTGTATGTGTATCCATTTGGTAAAATACAACATAGAATTGTTGGAAATAAAAGTATACATATAGGAAAGATAAGGCAGACTGCATTCTCAGATCACTTCAGAATATATATCCAGAACAACAGGAATGTGGCCACAGGAAATTGTAAGATTCCATCATGAGAGAGCAAACAACCAGGAGACACAGAAACATTGGTATTAAAAATGTAAGTAAAGTATGTGAAGCAACACACCCTGGCACGGAACCAACCTTCCCTCCTATGCAGCTATATAAGGAAAACTCAACATTTACTTAGTGCACTGACTCTGTTACAGGGCGCAGATATGAGCCTGAGCAGAGTAGAGATCTGATTGGAGCCAAATGAATGATGCCAAGGTCATAATTTCCATCTTTTCTCTCCAGATTTACACAAGGTCAGACTGGGGAACAATTGCATATGCTTCTTCCCCCTCCTCTCACTTCAGTAGAGCAAGAAGGAGATGGAATTGGACAGAATTGGGGCAGAATTGGAACAGAAACCATCAGGAGAGACTATTGTTATATAGGTTGAAAAATGCCTATGGTTCTCTATAAGTCTAAATTGTAGCTGCCCTCACACTACAGAGTGATGTTCAATAAATAACTTAATGATATGTTCAAAAGATTGAGAAAAAATGGTCAAACCAAACCAAAACCCAGTAAAGGGGAAGAAATAGGCATCAGAGGTGAAATCAATGAAATTGAGCCAAAAAGTACAAAGCATCAATGAATCAAAAAGATGGTTCTTCAGGAAGATAATTATGACTGTGAAACCCTTAGATTATCTTACCGAAGAGACAGAAGACCCATATTAACACAATTAGAACTGAAAAGGGAAAATTACTAGAGATAAAATCTAGGTGATCATTAGAATTCTTTTGATAGTTGATATCTCAAAAGTGAGAGTATGTAGAAGTGGGTATATATAATATATTTTTAAAATGTTAAGATATACCTTTCAAATCACTCTCCAAGGGTATTGTTCCAAATGCTTATCCTCACAGTATATTGCCCAATAGCTACGATTATGGAATATTTATTTTTTGTCAATCTGGTATGTGGAAGTGGTTTCCCGTTAAAGCTCATAGGTGATTTCTAATTATGTTTAGGTTTTTGTAAGATCTATTTTTTGTGTTGAGTTTTATTTTGTTGATTTTGGTTTTATTGACTGTAAATTTTGAATATCTTTCTATTTAGGTTCCATTATTTTAATTCCTGCATTGTTATTCTAGAAAATATCTATGTTTCTCACAATGATTAGTGTAATTTTCTAACTAGTGTTCATATGGTTCCTGTATCTGACCCCACATTTCAATCAATTTATGATATGTGGGTCTTTTGAAAACTGACTATAGTACACCTATTCCTTGGCTTCAGCCAATTCTATGGTTCACAGCTCTGTTAAGATGAAGATTACCATGATAACCAGGAACCAAAGACTCTACATTAAATTGTACAAGAAGACAGGTCCTCCGATTACTTTTGTTGAGTCACCTAGCTCTGCTGCCTTCCTGTAGTTTTCAAAGTATCTTTAGAATGCAATATCCTGAAATGAGGAGGGAATAGTGAGAACAACTAAGATTGTGCACTTGGTCCTCTTGGACAAGGATCTACAATGCCCATGTCTAGCATTTCAAGCTAGTCAAGGTGGAAAACAAAAGCACAGTGCTTTCTGAGTCCTTCCTTCTGACTTGTGCCATGTGGCACACAGATAAGACTCCAACTACTGCGAATAACTTTCTTCAGCTGTGACCTTAGCTCACAATGAGTTCTTAGTTTTTCTGTATTCTGGCCCTCTATCTATACATAGTAACTTGAGTTCACTTGTGTGGACATGTGACCGTTCTGTCCCAGTGGAATAGATTAAGGATGCTACTGATAGGGCTTTGTCCACTGGTGTAGCTGATACTGCTTTGAGTCCCTTCCAGATTCAAGAAAAAAATTTAAGTTCTTCACCTTCTCTTAAACTTTCCCCAAAGGCCAAGTTATCTCCCAGCGACACAAGTTTTCATTAGTGCCTGAAATATGCCCCGTCCCTTGCTACCACAGTTCCTTTGGACTTACTTTTACTTTTCTGGAGTGCTTGTCCCTTCACATTTAACTAACAAATACTACATGTCTTTTCAGGTGTCTGACTGGTTATGCCTTACTTCAGTAAAATCTTTTCTGAAGTCAGGTAAATCAAAATCTCCTATTAAACACTGTTTGTAGTATCTCTGTCCTTCATTTTTTCTTTTTTGTGGTACTGGGGATCGAACTCAGGACCCTGCACTTGCTAGGCAAGCGCTTATTCCACTGAGCTATATCCCCAGCCCCTCTGTCCTTCATTTTATTTATGTATATTTTTCTGTTTGTTTGGTATCTCTCTTTCTTAATAGACCTGTTATCCTGTTATTAGGTATTTACTATATCTGGGTACTGGAAATCTCAAATTGATCACAGTGAGGCTTCCTGTGGATTCCTCACTGTGTAGTGTGGGTGAAAGATCACATGACATGTCTGGGCTGTTGGGAAACAGGGATCTTTTGTGAATTTCAAGATTCAGGATGTATGAGTTCAGAGTTCAAAGGACAGTGGCTGTGCCCTCAGGAACTAGGAACGTGAACCCTGTGCTTGGAAACAGCATTCTTTGTAATGAGAGGCTGACAGCGTTATTTCCTCTTTTATTTACATTGTTGTGTCTCCCCAGCATTGAGTGGGACTAATATGTGGAGGAAGTAAGATGAAGTTTCTCTCCACTGGAAACATTGCACAGCTCAGTAGCAGAGCACAGGCTCAGTGTGATGATGTCATACATGGTAATGATGATGTCACGATGCCAGACTTGCTCTTAGCACCACATAGAAGATGGCTGAACAGTAACAATTCCTGGGTAAAAACAAGCCAGAAATAGGGACAGCAAAACCCAGTAAAACACCACAAGCATTAGAACACTAACAATAGAACAGAGGTGAGTAAATACAGTATAAAATACACTAAGAATTGAAAACCTAACAAAACATTACAAAATAAGCAAAAATGATAGATGAAGTAAATTTTAAAAAGATGGGGAAAAGAGTTTCAAAGATAGGAAAGAAAAGTAGAAAAAAGTGTCTAATGTAATGTATAATTTAAAGATAAAAATAGAATAAAAATGCGGAAAAACAGGGAAAATATTAAAATCTGCAAAACAGAAATGGCTAGTCACTTGTAAAGGCAAAACCCTCAGAGTAACAGGAGACTTCTCAATGGAAAGTTAAAGCTGAGATAGTATGGAATGACGTAGCTCAAGACTTGAAAGAAAACTATGAATAAATAAATAAAGCATAACCATTTTTCATATTGGAAAGACAAATATAAAACTTCCAAAAGAAATATAAATGGAAAGAATTCCTGGCCAACATGTCAGCATTGAAAAAGATACTGAAATAAATTCTTCACATCAAAAAGAAAGCCAATGAGAATTAACAAAATGAGAATTATCAAGGAATCTGACATTAGCAACAAAACAAAATACCAGGAATTTGTGCAAAGCCTTAATACTAACCCTAAATGCAAATGCTTTTAATTTTCCACTGAAAAGATGCAGAGTGACAGAGTGGATTAAAACACTTTTCTGCCCACAGGAAACACACCTCAGCAGTGCAGATGGCCACAGACTGACATTGAAAAGATGAAAAATAATATGTATAGCAAGTGCCATCTGAAGAAAGCAGGAATTGTCGTGCTCATATGTTAAAAAGTGTATACATTTATAACAATATATAACACATATAATATTACAATATATTATATATACAGCAGTATAATTATGACAAAATTATTCAGAAACAGTAAAGGAGGGCATGACATGTTGATAAAAATTTCTTTGGGAAAATACACTCATCATAAAAACATACACACCACATCTAGCATAACCAATTTCACAAACTTTAAGATCAAGTGGCAGATAGACTCTGATACAATAACTCTGGGTGACTTCAGTACCCTGTTCTCACGCAGTAATGCCTTGATTCGTGAACACTTCTTTCATGAACCATTCAGCTCCCTAATGGTGCTCTCCAACATTCTGATTGTGCTCCTGGAGTTGGCGTTGGGTGACAAACATGACCACAGCCATATTCCCCAGAGCCATGGATCAACTTAAGTTTATGAATCAAGGTACCACTACATGCATCTTCCAGACTTCCATAAATTAACAAAGGAATATCAGATTTAGGTGACACTGTATGTCAAATAAACTGAACAGAACATTCCATCCCAAACCAGATGTATATTTATTTAACTGTTACCTACAGCCAATTTACAGTACAATAGCACACCAAAGCTTCTTGCTGTTAACTATACCTCAGTACCCATTGATCCACATTTCCCTGTCTCTCACTGCCCTCTATTTTTTCCAGACTCTACTTAATATCCTTCTGTTCAAATTCTATGGGATAAATTTTCTAACACTCTATATGTCTGAATTCATATGATTGGGCTGGGGATATAGCTCAGTGGAATAAGCGCCTGCCTAGCAAGCGCAGGGTCCTGAGTTTGATCCCCGGTACCGCCAAAAAAAAAAAAAAATTATTTTTGAATTCATATGATTTTCTCTTTCTGTGTCTGGCTTGCCCTTCCCATCCATGTTGTCCTATAACTAGAAGAATCTCCTAATGACAGAATTTGTTCCTTTTTATTACTGAATAGCATTCCATTATATGTTTGTACCATAGTGGTTTATCAGTTGCAGGACCCTTTTATCGTTTCTCGGCTATGTGAATAGTACTGCACTGAACATGGGAGTGCTGTTGTCTTTCTAACAATGCTTTTGTTTTCTTTGAAATGAGTGGGGCTCCTGGGTCATGTGGACATTGTGGCTTGGAGCTTTCTGTGGATCCTTCATGGTGTTTTCCACACAGCTGTACTAATTGAGATGTACATTTCTTTCAGTCATGTACTATGGTCTACTTTTCTCTAACGCTTTCTCGTGCTTATTATCTTTTGTCTTGTTTTAAATTTTCTTGTCTTTTAGAGAGGGTCTCAGTATACAGTTCAGGCTGGCCTTGAGTTCACTTTTTGGCCCAGGCTGGTCTTGAACTCTCAACAATCTTCCAGCCTTAGCATCCTAAGTGCTGGGATTATAGGCATGCACCACCATGCCCAGTTATCTTTTGTCTTTTTGATAATAATCTTCCTTACAAGAGTGAGTTTTTGACATCTTTGGAACCAGAAACTTTGAATAATCTTATTTGTTTATTTTTATGGAAGAAAGTATTGATTTTAAACTGCAAAATTGGTCAATTTATCAGATATTAATAAAGAGTATCATAAAATTTTGCTCTTAGGATTGCAGTGATAATTATCTAGGCAATTTGTAGCTTAAAAGAGACATTTAATAAATATATTTATAGAAATGTACAAGTTAAGTTTCCTGAAGGGAAAAGTAGAACTCAATGCTTGGCAGATTGAAAGGTAGCTACTTAATATCAGAACTTTCTAATAAATTGTTAAAGCATGTGTTCAGACCACGTATTCAAAATACAGAACATAGATAACACAGATGTCAAAGCAGAGTAATTGTTTGTGATTGGCACTTTTGGTTATATTTGGATTCAGCAAGAATGACTCTAGACTAATCGAGATAGTAGGAATTCAACAATGGTTGTTATACTGCATATCATTTCCTTCAAATCAGTTGTTCAGATTACCAGATAGTCTCTTTAATTGTTTGGCCAATCTTGTAATCTTATATCTGGTTATCAGAACAAGTTAGCTGAAGATAACAGTATACAATATAATAACCATTTGTAATTTCCTGTCATCTTGTTTTGAAATTCTGTATTGTTTTCATCTTTGCTGTTGTTATTTTGTATTCTTTTCTCTTAAAAAAAAAACAATTGTTTCTCTGCCTTTTGGCTAAGAGCAAGTATAGAATCTATTCTTATTTTTTTTTTTTTTTTTTTTGGCGGTACTGGGTATCAAACTCAGGACCCTGCGCTTGCTAGGCAGGCGCTTATTCCACTGAGCTATATCCCCAGCCCCTAGAATCTATTCTTGCCAGTTAAAAAAAGGAATAATTCTTAAAACTGATTATTAACATTTGGTTTGGGCATAAATATTTTAACTCTCTAGCTATCTTCAATGCAGGTTGTTTTCCTTTCTCAAACTAACATTTTTGGTGCACAATTTTATTGTTCTTAATATATGCTTCTCTGAAATTAAAGCTGAATATATTATGACCAGTTTCTCTTTAAGTGAAGGTAACTTTAGGTTTCAATTCATGAGATACTTTTGGGTTTAGCTTGTTAGACATAGGATCATGAATATTTAATATTTTCACAAGGCTTAGGATGACAAAATTCATTTTAATTTTATTTTATTGAATTACAATCAATAAATTATTAAATTGTGATTTCACTGTAATCTATTATCACAGTCCCTATATTCACTTAAGAAGAAATGAGTACACTTAAAAGGAAATTAACTTTATTCATGTACTGAATTAAAACAAAAGAATGTTTTAATCTAATTGCTTTTTTAAATCATCAAATTTAATCTCTATAATAATACTATGTAAATTGATTTTATTGTTATTGGAGCTATAAAGTATGGTGTTATTTTATACATGTCTAACTGATTATTACTATACAGGCAAATGCTTTCGTCTGCCACAGGCAAAAAGTTACCATTGAGTATAATATCATACTAAAGAATATTTTCACATATCTTTAGAGTTATTCAATGAGAATTTTAAAGATAATTTATAGTTTACTGTCAGCATCAGGGAAATACTACTATTATGTTATCAAGTCACTTCTAGTCATGTTGGATTCATGTGCTGGCAAACCCACATTTACAATATAGCATTTATGACATAAGGCACACTATGATAAAGAATATATACTTAATTTTAAAAACCTCAGTGATTGTGCGTTTTACTGTAGCTATTTTATACTCACACTAATTCAGTAAAAATAATAAACATTGCAAAATCAGAATACTAGCAAAACAATAAAGTCAGTTATACTTGCCTTTGACTTTTGTTAAAGATTCATTTGAACTATGATATGAGATAAATCCAAAACTTGCCACTCATTGTTTTACTTGCTTTGTACTAATTATTAATCTTATTAATAAATGTTAGTTTCTCAGATAAAGACATCAAAAACATTTTCCTAGATTCATAAAACTTTTCGTCAACTATTTCTTATTTCTGTTTAATGACCCAAGTTTGTATCCTGTACAATATGTTTTCTGAAATATTAACCAAGTGTACCCAGTGTATATTTTTATTTTTGATGAGACTAATTTTCATATTTAACATGTGTTATCATAAAATTATGTTTGTGTTGGAGAAAGTAACAATAATTGTACTTTTTGACTTTAATTCCAGTATTTACTCGACAAGCCACTTTTTTTCAAGGTTTTGTGTTTATGTACTTATTTACATCACTGTAGCAATAGTACTATTTACCACTTTCATTTTTAAAGATTTTATTTTTTTACATGCTGTATAATGCATATAAAGTTATTGTTATTTTGGCATCTTTATCCCTCTTACGTTTTCTTATCCATTTCTGTAATCATCCTAAATGCATCTTTCAGTCTAGTGGGTGTGACTGCTAATAAACGTAAAAATGTGATCAGTTTTCCTTTTTGCAGAATCAGTGACTCAGTTCCACCATACACTGCATGTTGGAATCAACACAGGTATCATTACAAGCTGAGCCATTGCGAAGTAAACAGTTCATAATGTCGCACTGAACCTCCTATGTGGCCACATTCAGCTACGCAGTCTACTGAACACAGTGAAAATCAAGTCCTGCTGAAATCCGGTAAATTCAGTACAGAGCAACTGCACACTTCCACCACATGCTTGATCACCTATTTATGGCCTTCTAAGAAAATAAATCAATAAATAATTTTTGACTTCAACTTAACATTATCTTTTGACCATCTGCACTTAACTCATAACATCATTGTGGAAATGAATCACAAGCACTGCATAGTACCTTGATTTTTTTTCCTAATGTTGAACTTTCTTAATATGAGCCTCTCTATTTTCGTGAATGGCCTGAAATCCACTGTAGTTCTCTATGCCAGGAATATAATGTGTTTTTTTTTTTTTTCCCTCTGCCCTACCCTACTGTCCAGTTTATAAATTTTCAATAATTCTAGTTAATTCTACCTTGTAATTATCCTTAAAAATCATTCTTTCATTATGACACTGAAGCTCCTTATTTCAGTTACTGAAGGCGCATTACCTGAACTTTTCTTCTTCTTTTCAATTTAGCTTAGCAACAGCTTTCCTCTAGCAGTATTTTTCTCTCAAAAAATGTACCTTACTTTGATATCATATTCATCATTCTCAAATGTAAATGTGCCCAGGCTACTTTTCTGCTTACACTTACTCATTGTGTCTCTGCAAAGTGTTAGCAACACTTTGAGGCCAACCTTTCATGTGTGGCCCTAATAGTTTTATCTGCCCCTTGTTAGATCAGTTTTAGAAGTCATGCCCATGCTTCCATGTGTTCTTATTTCCTGAATTGTCTTTTTAGCCATTTTCTACAAAGCTAACTCTTCTAATTCTTCACAACATAGATCAAGGCTTATATCACTTGAAATTAGAGGCAGTTTCCTGCTACTGGTATTACCAAGAGTGCTCTATGCAGAAGTTTATTTAGAATTGATAAATTATTTTTTAAAAATATTTAGCACATTTTAACTAATATCTAATTTTCTGATGATAAGAAAAAATATGTTGTACAATATTATATCATTTGTCCCATAAATTAGAAAAGAAATGCTTCCTTTTGATGGTATTCTTTTAGTGAAAGATATTACCAAAACTGGCATTATTATATAATATGGTGGCTTTCCCTAAAAACTACTGATACTAAAAAAAATAATAATAATTTTTGTGTCGTTTAAAAATCTACTTTTAATTAATGATCAGGCAGTCACTTAGTAAATATTTTGATATTTTAAGAATCATGACCTAATTTAACAAATTTGGGGCAGTGGATACTTTTGAAAATTTTTCCTAGATGAAGATATAATGCAAATCTTTACTTAAAATAAAAGATATCATATTATCCTTCTCAATATGAGATTCAATAACTTAAGCATTTCTTAAAACTTTTTACAATGAAAGTTTAGGCTAAGCCACAAAAGCAACCGAATTACAGGCAAAAGTCTAGAGGAACATCTTGAGCAATCCAAGGAAGCCATAAAATTCTTTCCCATATTCATTGATATTCTGTGCACCAAGATTTTGGGAAGCTTTTAGCATCTATTCTTCTCAGTCTCCATTAATAATATAAGCATGCTAACTATCACAGCATTATATTCCAATAGCATGGATATCATTTTTCTTTTTGTTCGTTTTATTGATTTTTTTCTGATTGTTTGTATTGCTTGTGTTTGTCCCTGGAATTGTACGTAAGAATCATGGCAATCTAGGAGAGAGCAACAACCGTACTCCCATGAAAGAGGAGTATTAAGACTATTTCCTCTTACAGAGCACCAACACCTCCATGGAAACGTGCCAAGCAGACTGTGTAGATACGGACTACGTTTGTTTTTGGCTTACGCCTGAGTTCACCTTGCAATGATTTTTTTTTTAATCCTTTTTTAGTCTGACAACATTTTCTCCTTTCAATTTGTTCAACAGTTTTAGAAGTTATTGACATATTTTCTGTGTATTCTCAAATGGATTTATAAAATTTTATATGATAATTACATTGAATTTGCAAATATATCCCTATACAAGACGAGGGCCTGGCCTGGATACTTTCTAGGAAACGGAAGCTTGAAGAATGTGCTTCTAGACAAGGATATAGCTCAGTGGCACCCACACAAGTACAAGGTCCTGAGTCAGTTTTCTGGTACCATAAGAAAAATTGCCTCTAAATTATGTGTTATATTAGATACACTAAGTACCTATGAGCTTTCCTAATTTCTTTTGCCTCTTGACAAGTATTTATTGCGTGGATATGAATACTAAGATAATGTGCTACATGCTCTTAGCATTGAAGAAAAGAGATGCAACTGGCTTTGACTACTAATGTTGGTTGATATACTTCTGATGTTAGAAAATGGGCCCATTACAAAAGGAAAACCTCATCCGTCCAATTGACAGCTTTCTATAAATAACAAAAAAGAGGCACAGAAATAAAATCAAAAGCAACAGGCACATCCTCTGAATCAAGTCGCATGATACTTTTTAATATTATCATTCGCAGGAGAAAAGAAAGTTAATTTTTTTCAGGTTTTATTGACATTTTATTGAAGCACCTTATTTCCCTATCTAATAGCTTATGGTTGTTTGGGGGTTCAGTCCATAAGAAGTAATGCTTTTGTCCCAATAACTCTTTTATCTTTAAAACATGACAACCTGAATGAAGAATCCAAATCAACATCTATTCCCTAACATGCACATATAAAGAATATGGGTAAAAGCAGATGAAAATGAGAAAATTAAATTTAAAACTTAAAGTAAGTGACCCAGTGGAGTTCTTTCTATTCTCCACTTTTTGCTCCTACTAGAGGCAAAAGAAGGATCTCTTTTGAAATAATGTGCATAAAATGAATCAAAATAAATATTTCAAATCAGTAAAGTGTCTGAATTTTAATTCTAAATTAGACACACAATAGTCATTGTGTGAATTAATAATGTCTTAATTTTCCCTTCATTTTGTCTCAATAGGACTGAGGTCTGCTCGTATCAGAATGAATAAAACAAACTGCTTTTTGCGTCTTTTGAATAGGAAGAAGAAAAATCTTCTTTTCTCTAATTTGATCAGATAGAGCTCCATGAAAGATACCAAATTGATTTTGAAAGAGGGCAATGGTTTGACTTTTCAGAAAAGAGCCTTATAGGCAATGGGAGCTCATGAGAGGGAACAAAGCTATAAAACTTTTTTTAAGTGGAAAAAAGGAAAGAGAAGTCAGTAAGCTATAAGCAGTTCAAAAGGCAAAGCTTATACTCTCAAGGAAAATGAGAAGGAAAGAATTTTCGGTATATGGTTTCAGGGAAAAGAGTAATTTCAACACCATGTATTGTCTCTCTTGCAAGTAAACAAGTTTTTATTGGCTAGTGCCGTTTTGATTTTGCAACTCTTCTATTTATTTGACTTCTATTTATTTCCAGCGCAAAGATACAATGGTAAATGACAACCTGAATGAAGAATCCAAATCAACATCTAGAGAAAACACCTTAAATATCGAACATTAATTATTGTTGCACTTCACATATCTTGTAATGTCATTTCCACTCTCACTCATAGACATACGTAGGCTTTTGCATGTCTAATGCTTCTCATCCCATTAACACATACGACAAGTTGACAGAGATGATGATGGAGATTACTTGATAGAGAGGAAAAGTATTCAAGTCATCGCAGAATAGACCCAGAATGCATCCAAAGTTATATAACCCGGCCCGCTCACTTAGATATGGGTATACTGCCATGTAGAAAAGAGAGCTCTGAGAAAAGTTAGTATTCCTTTAGGGTTCTTCATCCTTCCCCTGCTGGTTTCTCCAAACCAGAATTTACGAACCCCTAGGAATCTCCCTTGTACTTGCAAACATAGACCGGGTTGTTGAAAATAAAGATCTACACTGAGGTACATCAACCTTCAGTTTTTTTCTAAATCTAGGTTTTCTGTACAATGAGCAACGTTTACAAAATAATTTTAGTATCATGAATGAATTAATGGATAAAAACCACTCAGTTTTATGACATTAGTCTTAATATTTCCATAAAGAGGAGCCTGTATTGAATAAAGTTACTGATGAGTGTGTTGGTAATTCTGAAGTTCATTATTAGAACAATAATTTTTGTTGCTCCACTGAGGCACATTTTCCAGTACCACTTGTATCATTAATAAAGATGAAATGTCAATACAAGTTGTTGACTTATACACATAATGTCTCTATGTTGAATGTCCCTCAAATACCAAGTGAACTTAGTTTACTTATTTCTCTCTCTCTCTCTCCCTCCCTCTCTGTCTGTGCATCTGTGTATGTGTGTGTGTGTGTGTGTGTGTGTGTGTGTGTGTCTGTGTGTGTGTGTAGAAGACTAAAAAAAAAACTTGCAAGACAAATGACTATAAGGTGATTCACAAGAGGTTTTATTCATGAATAAATTAGCCAGACTTAAAAAAAAGACCTATCATTATATTTGAATTTCAGAAAAAGCAACAACAAAACACATTTTGCACAAGTAGTCTTTGCATTTTGTTTATTGGAAAGTCATGTGAACAGGACGCCATTTATTTTTGTTTACTAAATGTGGCAAACCTTCCTACAATGATTTGGTTTCCAATAATAATGAATTGGAGCCAAAAAGGAAATAACTTGGGTACAATCTCTGCTGTGAATTCACTACCTGAGTATTTACTTCCAACTTCTGAAAGACAACCTTGCTTTAAATGTCCTTTCTGGCACACACAGAAAAGGAAGGATGTTAGGTGATATGTTTGGATTCATAATCGAATCATTTGTTTTACTGTGAATGTAATAGGCAAAACACTCTTGAAATGATTTGTGAAAGTCTGCACTAGGATCCCTTTATCTCCCTAATTTGTTGTGGTTCAGTGAGGAGTAGAATCAGCTGCATATGGGAAGATATTGCATTTTTAAGGAAAAATTATCCCATTCTTTCCACAGAATCTTAATTATTGGATGCAATCCTTGTCTTTACAACACGTTTCTGAATCACCTACCAGTTCAAAGTGCTGTACTTGGATTTATATATTGAGAGTGCTCATTTTTGTATGCAATATTTTCTTTCCGTTTGCAAAGACTTTTCTAATATTAAACAAATTTCAAAAGGCATAATTTTGTCAGAAAATATATTGATTAATTATCACCTTATTTTATTTGGTAATATATGATTTAAATGTCATATGTGTATCTGTTCATGTTTTCTCTTTTACTCAGTTCAGTTCTACTACTGTCTGGAAATAAGATGTTAGTTTTTAATTCACAGCCTATCATCAATTATAATTTAACAGTATATTCTGACAATTTTTGTTTACAATTTTTGTTGCTATCCTTCCACTTTTGTGTTCACATCTACAGAATAATTAGCATTAATAGTTCATATAGTCTGTGATTTGTCATCTTCTTGTATAAATACTTTGAGTTTTTGCCCTGACTGGTATGAACATTTCAAAGTCAGAGATTTTTTAAGCATCTCAAAGATATGTTTAGCTGTTTTGTAAATAGATTGTTACTTTAAAAAAACAAAATCTCTACGAGCTCCCTATGATAATTATAATCATTATGTACTGCAAACGTATACTACTACAAAAGATTTTGTTGGGATAAAATATTCACATTTCTGTTAAAAAATACATCATCAAACTCGTTGTCACTCCCGCACAACTGAGTTTTCCTCATGTGCTTTTAAGATTTTATTTTAGTCATTGATGTACTGAAGCTGTCCTGCAATGTATGTTTTAGTGAATACTTTCATATTTGGTGTTCATTTACAGCAGATATTCATAGAAATGTTTTCATTCTTTTTTTTCAATATATAAAGTTTTTTCCCAATATCTACTGATACCTAATCTTCCATTTGTACTTTCTTTTTTTTTTTTTTTTTTTTCAGTACTGAGGATAGAACTCAGGACCTTGTGTTTGCCAGGCAGGTGCTTATGCCACTGAGCTATATCCCCAGCCTTCTACGTTCTTTTTTCTGTAATATATTTTTGTTAAATCTCTTTCTAATAGATGCAATTTTGCTGTTTTATTTTGTAATAGTATTCTCCATAAAATATATTTATTGCATGTTTAATTTTTGTAACTGTATTTTTAAATATATATATTTTTTCTCATGTTCTTTTTCTTTTTCCCTTTCGGTTTTCTAGACAGGGCCTGACTATGTAGTTCAGGCTGGTCTTGAATTCACTGTGTAGCCCAGAATGCTTTAGCATCCCTTGTCATTTGATTAGAGGCCTCTGCTACCATCCCAGATAATTAATACCTGCTTTGTTTGCAAAATTTCTTACTCTTCTTCTTGTCTGTTGCAGTGAGTGTTTATGTTTTAGTAATGGAAAGGAAAAAAAAAGTTGATTCTTCTTGGAAAGTATAATTATCTGACTCAAACACAGATAATGGAGACCTATGTCACAGAAAACACCAGTGATCTTAGAATTTTATAGCATGACTTCTACTGCAGGGGTAACATAAAGATCCATGAAGATTCCCTGCTCTTTACTTACAGCACATGCCCAACCAGATTTATCCTTCTTCTTTTCCAGTTTTGTTAGACCTTTACAGTACTGAACTAAGTGCCTAGAATTAGCAGAAGGGTAACAGTGACAGCAGAAGAGATGAGGCACTAGGAAAAGGGGAGGCAAATTTATCCAGAGGTTAAGATGACACACAAGACAAAGAGACCGAGTGAGGAGAGAGACCAAACATCTCAGAGATGCTTTATGTGAGAGAGCTTTTGAAGCTTGGACGGAGAAATTCGCAAAAGAGAACTGGGGCAGGAAAGAAGGCTGTAAACATGTTTGTTGACGATTATAATCAAATCTTATTTGATCATTTAAAAAGCAGGTGTTCTAGTTTGCAAGTGAAATAATACAGGACACATAACTCATACGATTATTTTATAGTAGTCACCTAAAGAGTCACATAAAGAATGCGGGAAATCTGCCCATACAGTAAAAACCGAAAGAATCCAACTGAAGGCCTGGATCCTATGGCAATGTCCTGCATGAGTCTAGCTCAACACTTAGAGCCCATCACAATGACTCCCACAAGTCCAACTGGAGGCCCACGGCCCATGACAATGTCCCATGCAAATCTGTTTCACAGATCTGAACTGGAATCACCCAAAGTTCAGGAGTGTACACTAGAAAGTCTGTGCCAGTGGGATGAAGGATCTGTGCCAGCAGGCTGAGGGATCTGCAATGGAGGCAGGAAGTAACGCTCCATGTAAGAATCAGAGCTCCCCTGAAAGGTACCACAGCCATCTTCAGCAACAGTGAGGTCCAGAGCTCCTCCAGTGGTGAGAATAGCTGAGTCTATATCAGGAAAGTCAGCGCAACAGTCTTCCCCAGGACACGGAACAGTGTATCATCTTCCTCTCTGGAGCCAGGAAGCGATGCTCAAAGTAAGGACCAGAGCTCCCCCAAAGTGAATTAAAGCCATTCTCAGAGACAACAAGGTCCTGAGCTCCTTCAAGGGTGAGAACAGTCGAGTTCATCAGGAAAGCCATTGTGACAACTTCCTCTAGGAGGCGCAACAGCACCCAGGAAAAGCACCAGCTCTCAAACTGCCTCTCTTTTTCCCATCCAGGTCTTTTTACGCTGCTGACAACAGTCCTCAGGTGGGCCTCCAGCACCACACTGGTTCAGATCGACTGGTCATTTCCAAGATTTAGCTATAATTGTTTAGGCTGCTGTAAACATGAGTATACATGTATCTCTATAAGAAAATGATTTTTGCACTTTTAGGACGATACCTAGTAGGGAATAACTGGGTCAAATGAAATGTCTACTTTTAGTTTTTTGAAAAATTTCCTTACTGATTTCCATAATAATTGCACTAGCTTATATTCTCACCAATAATGTGTTTCTTTTTTTTCCTGCAGCTTTTCCAGAGTTTGTTATTATTTGTTTTCTTGATGTTAGCCACTTCTTTTGGAGTAAAATGAACTCTTAGTGTGACTTTAACTTCCATTTCTTTAGTATCCAGAGATGATGAACACTTTTTCATGTATTCACTGGCCATTTGCATTTCTTTTGAGACGTAGCTATTCATTTTACTTGCCCATTTTTAATTGGTCTTTTATTTTGGAGGGATCTAATTTTTGAGTTATTTATATATTTTGTATATTAGTCTTCTGTTTAAACAATGGCTGTCAATTCCCTCCAATTCTTTAAGCTGTTTCTTTACCTTGTTTATTGTTTGCATTACTGTACAGATTTTTACTTTTGGTATAATCCCATTTAGTGATTCTTGATACTGTTTCTTATGACACTGATGTTCTTTTCAGAAAGTCCTTGCCTATGTATAAACTTTAAGGGATTCACCTATTTTATCAGCTGGTTGATTACGTGTGTCTATTTTCATATTTAGGTGTTCAATACATTTTTATTTTAGTTTAGTACGTGGTGAGGGATATGGGTCTAGATTCATGCTTGTTTCTGTGGATATACAGTTTTCAGCACTATTTATTAAAAAGGCATCTTCGCCAGTGCGCTTTTGATATCTTGGCAAAGATTAAATCACTGAGTGAGCTTGGAGTTGTTTCTGCATCCTCTAGCCAGTTCCTTTGATCATCACGTCCATTTTTCTGCAGCTATTACATTGTAGTTAATCACTTTGTAATATTGCTTCAGATCTGGGACTGTGATTCTTTCTGCTGTGCATCTCTTACCCAGGTCTGCTTTTGCTGTTCTAGATCTCTTTTGGCTCCATATAATTTTAGGAGTACTTTCCCTAGTTTGGTGAGGAAAGTTGTAGTTAGTTTGGTTGGGATTGCATTGAGTCTACACATCTGTTTTGGAAGTATGGGCAGTTTGACCATACTGGTCACGTCTATTCAGAAATAGAGGATATATTCCATTTCCTGATGTCCTTTCGCATTTCCTTTTTCAGAGTACCGTTATTTTTAATGTGGAAGTCTTCTACGCCTTTGGTTGGATTACTAAGTATTTAAGTTTATTGATGCTTTCATGAACAACATATTTTTATTTTAAAGAAAATACTATGGAAAAAAGAACAATAGCAAAATACAAACAAAACAAAGCAAGGACATTAAAAATGATATGGGGCTTCAAACTAAATGATAGAGATTAATAGTGGTCGTTATATTACGTATAATTATCTTCAATGAAGATGCTCAGATTACCAGGCATAATAATAGAAGATTGATCAGATAGTTGAAGGGAATAAGAAAAAAAATGATAATTTAAAAGAACATTAGAGAGAAAACATGTTTTCACTTGACAGGATTGTAGGAATTCAATGGTTGTTACACTGCAAATTGTTGTCATCACACATGAATAACACTTTTTTCTAATTCTTTTTTCAAAGAGTTCATTCTCATTGTACAGAAAGGCTATTGACTTTGCACTTGAATTTTTATCCCAGGATCTTGCTAAATTTGATTATTAATTCTAGGAACATTTCGGTGGAGATTTTTGGGTCTTCTAGGTTGCTTCTAGATTGGCTCTATCTTGATTCTAGGTTGAGCATCATGTACCTTTCCTTTATCTACCTCTTTTATGTTTTTCCTCACCTAATTGTTATGCCTAATAATTAACGATGTTGAACAGGAGTTCTCATAGCAGACATAATTGTCATTTTCCTGATTTTTGAAGGAAACTTTCAGTTTTTCCCCCTTTAATAAGATGTTTGCAGTAGGTTTTTCCAAAACAGATTACATCTGACTAAGATATGGGTTCTTCTGTATCTATTTTTTTAGTGACGTTGTAAAAGGATATAGTATTTTGTAAGGGTTTTGTTCTGCATCCATCAAAGTGATCATGTGATTCTTGTTTCTGTTCATATACTACATTTATTGATTCGCATATGTTGAAACATCTCTGCATCCTGGAATGAAATCTACTTGGTTATGATGTTGACCTTTTTATGCGTTTTGTTGCATTTTGTTTGCCAGTATTTTGATGAGACTGTTTACATCTGTGTTCATTAAAGAGTTTCCCATCCAGTTCTCTGTTTTGGTTGGATTCTTGTCTGGTTTTATAATCAGCATAATGCTAGCTTCCAGGAATGACTTTATTGCCTCCTCTTGGATTATTTAGTGTTTTATATTCTCTTGGCTCCTTTTACGTAGTTCATATGAGTCCAGAGTCTATGCCTTTATTTATTAATTCTCTGACTTATTAGTATACAAATTTGCAAAGTAATAGCTAATACTATGAATTTCAGTGGTGTCTTTTGTCATATTATCTTCTGCATTTCTAAATGCAATGATTTATATCTCTGCTTTTTTTCACCCTTTTTTGGTATAATTTGCTAAGGGTTTTTCTATGGTTCCCTCAATTAATATGTAGTAACCTGCTTTGCCTGTTCTGATCAGCTTTGGTTTGAAGTCCACTTTATGTTATGAAAGGTAGCTCCTTGTTGTTGGGTTCGCATTGCATAAAATATAGGTTTTCATCATTTGATTTTTAGTCAGTGACTTTCCTTTTGGTTTAAATGCATTCCTTGTATGTAGCATAAAACTGAGTACTGTTTTTTGATTTATTTTGTCAATCTGTGTCTTTTGAGGGGAATTGAAACCATTCACTCTGAGAGTTATTACTGAAGTGTATTGAGTTATTCTTATCACTGCGTCATTTCCCTGTTGCTGAAAAGCTTTCTCTCTGTTCTATTTAAATTCTTATCCTACCTGGTGTGATCAGTATATTAACCTTTTTATCACTGTTGGCCTTATTGCCCCTTTCTAAAATATCCTTGAGAATTCTTTGAGATGCTGATGTTGTGGACATGAACTTTGCAGGTGCTCTTTATTATGGAGATATTTACCTACCAATTTTAAAAGATACTTTTGCAAAAGATATCATTTTGTATTTCCTTCCTTCTTTCCTCCATCCCTCCCTCCCTCTCTCTCTCTCCTCTCTCTCTCTCTCTCTCTCTCTCTCTCTCTCTCTCTCTTTCTTTCTGTTTATTTTCTCAAACTATCAACATTTTCCTTATTTCAGAATCACTTATTGGTGAAAGAAATCCTCTGGGGGCACTAGAACTCATCTAGTGACAGTTCAGGATCATTTTGCTTCCTAAGAAAAATGTTTAGTGTGGTTACCAGTATAACTAGGATTGTCTGTGCTTTACCTGTCCAGGTCTGAAGTTGTTTTCATTCCAGGTTTGGAACATGTCGCTTGGCGCTTTCCCAGTATTTAAGTTTTGTGTTGAGAAGTGTGCGGTAATTCTAATGGTTTTAACTTCATAGGTGACTTGTTGCTTTTCTCTAATAGCTTTGAAGATTTTGTTCTTGTGTTGGGCTTCTGGAATTTCGACTATGATGTATCTTGGAGAAATTCTTTTCAGATCATGGCTCTTTGGGGTTCTATATACCTTATTGATGTGTATGTTAAATTCTTTTCCCATGTTTGGACAATTTTCTGCTATTATTTTGACAAACGGATTTTTATGCCATTTGTATTCTTTTCTGATTTTTCACTAATTCCAGTTAATTTTAGTTCTTTGCATCCTCTAACAGCTGTTAGAGCCATATTTTTAAATGTTCCCAAAATTTTGGCTGAGTTTTAAGTGTCCTGAATTTTTGTTTTGTGCCTTTTTTTGGCACACTCTATTTCATGTTTTATAACATTTTGCTTAGCTCAGCTAGCTTTTTATTAGTCTTTTATAGTCACAATGATCTTTTCAGTTTAGGGTCATTATTTGTTTAGTTATATCTTCTTTGAGCTCATCAAGGCCATACTGATCTGTTTTCTTACCACCTCTGTTATCCTCTTGGTTATTTCTGCTGTGTTTGTTTTGCTTTTGTCTCCTTTGATGCCACACAGATCAACTGTAGGGAGTTGCAAGTTTTTGGTAGTAATTTTTAACCTCGTCTTCTCATGATTCTATGGTTTGTTTTTTGTTTCTTGAGCTGAGGCTTGGGAAATGATTATAATGGAAAGATTTGTTGCTAATATGGAGATCTTTTTAGTTAATATCTGCTTGGATGCTCTTTGGGGATGGCTATTGCTTTTTGCTCTTTGATCATTTCTTGCTTAGCATTTATGCTGGTTTCTGATAACACACCTGACAATAAGAAGTATAAAAGCTACAGATGATTTTCATTTCATGTCATCTAAACAGTATTCTCTCTCCATATATATCTGCAATAAGCATTTGTTTTATTTTCAATTTTTTCAATTTATAAAACTAATTATTTTCACTTTATTCTGAATTTGTAAACATTAAAGAGAATGTAGCTTTAGTGATATGTAAACATTTATATTCTAGTTAAATAGAATTAAATTAATCTACATCTAGTTCTCTAATGTTAGATTCTTTCTTGATGGCAGAAAAGGGAAAGTTTGAGATATTCCACTTACTTTGTAGAAATGTGTGAAAATTATGATAATAGCAGTAGATGAAAAAAATAATGAAATAAGATTCATAGGCAATGGAGGGAGACAGGAGAAGTCGTGTGGTGGACCATGACAAACTCTGAAAAGGTGATATTAGATGATGAATAAGTGATATCAGGATCATAACCATGGTTGCAAGTTTCATATCCCATAATGATGTTCCTTTAGAATTTGAAATTGCAACTTAGTGATCACGCAACTTCAAGGAAACTGATGAAATTTGTTGCTTTTATTCCATAAGACAACTGTGTGGAACTAAGTTTTCACTCCCCAATCTCATGTGCATATCTGTTGATAAACTTCTTAGGTGGAAGCACAGATGAAATTTGAAACAAACTATTAGTATCAAAGGCCTTTGACTTTCTGTTAGATGACATTCAGAAGCAACATTACACATTGTATTTATATTTTTTCATGAATATATATCTAAAACAACAAGGCAGTTGTTCAGCTTAACCTTTGTATAACAAAAATTAAATAATACTTATTTAGGTACATGTGCAGAGGATTCACTTTGAGGTTCTGCGGATTGGAGATTATTCATAAGATTTTCTTGACTTCAGATATTTTTATCACTAAAAAAATAACTATGTTCTCTGTTATGTCTACTTAAAATAACAAAACTGTATATTGTATCTTGTAGCTAGCATCTTAAAAATGCTAATCCAAGTTTTAAGTTAGCACAGGTGCTAGCAGGGACAAAGGCCTGGTTATTTTCTAACCATACTGGAGTCTAATGTAAGCTAGAAAACCGCACTATGAAATATGCAAATATATTTTCATAAAGTTTCAGGGATTCATGACCTCCTTGAATCCTTTTTCTGGGCCTTGGACATGCAAGCCCTGCAGGTGAATAAGAACCCAGAATAGCTATTTACCAATCTATGGGTTTTAAGGCTGTTCTGCCTCAAATATAATAATCTTAATTAAAGCAAAGTTATATTCTGTTAACTATGCACATTGTAACTGACAATACTGAGAGTATTACCTTGAGTAAATATAAATTGAAAATTCAACAAAAGGCTATTTTGAGATACCAAAAAAGTCTTACCAAAATTCATCTCAAATAAGAGATAATTTTTTTCTCCTACTTGTATTGGCTGAAAACCTTGCCTCGTACCTTAACGTGATTGGAATTGACATAACTGAACATAAGTCTTTTTTCCCCTGACTTTGCATTAAGTTTCTACTCAGTTCTTCAAAATTGTCGTTATCAATGTGAAAAATTCCCTTCGACCTCAAAAAGTCACCCTCTACTTTTTCTCTCAAGATAAATGACTGTATTTTCAAGTGGGCTTGTTTTTCAGATTTATCACTGCTTTTTTGCATGGGTGAGGCATCACATTTTAAATTGACAGCTAAATTTGCATGGTATAGGGTTGAAGATGCCTACATGGGTAGTGAAATGTGGTCATGTAGCAGTAGACTACCGGCTGTCCTTCCAGTTATTCAGGAAAAGGGAACTAAGTATATACAATACTGCACTGTATAGCTATAGACATGTTAACATATGATTCTTAGAACTTCCCACTAGGGTAGATGCTATTGACCACTAACCTTGAGTATGAAATGTAAACTATGTGATTCTGAGTAGCTGTGTCTGAAAAATGAGGGCAATCACACCTCAGTGGTTTATTCAGAAGATTATAATGAGATAACACATCTCTTGCTGACTTACAGATGCCTTTACCCAATATTGCTCCTTGTGATTGCCAGCAGAAATAGAGCAATGTGTGGTACTGGTCTCAGAGATAGGTGGTTCCTCTGTGAGAAGCAAGCTGCGATTATGTGAGAGAATATGAATGCTGGAGCACTTGTGGGAAGCCAGTGAACACAGCACACGATAACGCAATCAAAGCAGACAGCTTCACCGGCTCTTAATGGAATCTGTCTACAAAGTTACTAGGGAGTTACAGGCACTCTCAGAGCTGTGCCATCCTCTTGGCAATTCTTAAGGGTCTTTATACAAAGGAGGCGAGCTTTAAATGTAACAGAAGACCAGGATACAGGTGGATACACCAGGTAAAATAAACAGGAGCCAGCCAAAATGGTCTGCTAAAGCGTCTGAAAAAAGGTTGGTTAGGGCTAGAGTTTTTAAATATTTAGACAGTCATCATTTAATATATATAGATATATTTTTTTTAAAATAAAAGCACAAAAACATATTAACAAACAGACACCAATTAGCATAAAAAATAGTACAATCACAACTGATCTACAGACGAGGTGACATGATCTCAACAGTGGTTATTGCTTTATCCATTGATATCTTCGAAGTGTAAATATATGAACCCATATACAGACATGCAAAATTGGTCAGACAATTAATCCTCTCAACAACAGAAAAACACAAAAATCAAAAAAACCAAAGACAGAAAACAAAACAGGCAAACAACAACAACAACAACAAAACACCAATAGTTGCTGCTTTGCATATTGATATCTTTGCATTTAATATATTTTATTTGTTTTATAAGTAATATCTTGTTCTTGTCTTAAAATGTATAACATTAAGAGACAGTTACAGGAGTACTCCAGGGGCATACTCTGCAATAGAATGAAAATATTTTATTTTCTTCCATATATATATATATATATATATATATATATATACATATAATTTTTAACAGATTTTAAACAACTTGAAAACCACATTCAGTGACTTGTCAAAACTTGAAATTAATGTTGAACAAATAGTGAACATGTGATTATAAGATGGCCGAGAATGCTGTACAAAAATACTAGTGAAGTAGATCTATTTGATATTTAATGCTCCAACTAAAGTCTGTGCTCATTGTGTTACTTCTGTTTCTCCTTCGGTGCATTTGATCATGTTCACACCACGGTGAACATCAAGAAATGCTAGCAGCACCTTGAAATAGTGGTTTGGGACTCAGTAATGGAGTGACCTCAGCCCTTGTCTGCCTTTAACATTTTGCAAGTAACTTGAGCTCTATAAACCAGTTTCCTCTGCGTAACTGTAAGCAAGAAACACCTCCCTTGAAGGTTTTCTTAATATAGATTTCAGGTAATGTATATAGAGAGCTTGGCATAATATAATAACACAACCACCAAATTATCACACTTATAAGTTCTCCTATTAAATTGACTCATTTGTATTATAAAAAGATCCCTAAGATGTCATTTAATTCATGATGACAATGTGAATTTGCACTTTAAAATATATAACTTAAACACTAATTTGCAAATAGAGATAATGATTGTTTTAATTTTTCATTTTTAGAAAAAGAATAGCTCTGGATTAGAGTTCCATCTGTGAAGGAAATAATGTTAATGTTTGCAAGAAGAAAGCATCATGCAAAAAGGGGATAAGAGACTTGTTCAAAGTACTGATTTTTCTCCTGGGTACCCTTAGGTTTTAGGTTCAGTGCATGGTCCAAACTTCCGCACTGCAGTTAGAATTCCACCCCACCTCATGAAAGTTGAGTTTGATCATGTGTGTCCCCATGAATGAAAAGCAGGCATACTTACAATTGAACTTATATACCTTACATATATTTCCATTATCCTTTGTCTTCTGCCCTTTTCTATAGGAAGAGACACTTTTCTTTAGAGCCTGAACATTTACCTGTAGAGCCCAACATGCCAAGACTTAGGCAACAAGCCACAACTTTCCCCAGACCAGAGCCGAGCCACAATTCAAATGTAGGAGGATCGCTGCAGATAGGCAGCCTGTATGCACTGCGAACTAGACATCACCTTTTATTTCTCTTGATTGCTAATTTGGAGGAGTTGTTCATTATTGCAGTAAAGTGGGCAAGTGTATCTGTAGAGCAAATAAATGCATTGCCCACCCCATCACAGACCTGTATATTCATGTGGTTATTTCTCTTCTAACTACCTTTCAAGCATGTACAACCAGCCACAGTTAGATTAAAAGCATGTTAACAGATTATTTTTTTCTCTCTATGCAAAACCTTCCAACAGCTTCCCAGGATATTTAAAATAATAATGCACTTTACCAATCTTAAACATGGCCAAGAAGGCACTAAACAACTTTTTTTTTTTTTTTACTTTTCCACAATCTCCACACTTCTTATGCTACAGACAAGCTATATTCACGTTATTTTACTTGCTTAAATTTGACTAACTCATTCTTTGAATCTCTTGTCCTTTTTTTTTCCTGCGATATATTTCTCTTTACTTTTTCAAGTCTGTTCCTGCTCAATCATGGTCTGAATAACCAACTCTTTAGAAACCAATCCCAGATCACCAAAACTCAGTAGAATCTTCTATCTCCCGTCATTCCCTGGCAGCATTCTCTCAACTTTTATTGTTTTACTTTTATGTGTGTTGTTATGTGCAGTTGTGTGTGTGTGTGTGCAAGTCCTTTTTTACATTATAAAACATATGAAGGCAGAGACAGTTACTATTTTGCCTGCTCTTTATACCCAACATCTGTTAGGAGGACTGATGTGTATTTCCTAATTAAGTATTGAGTTTCTGCATTGCTATTTTCATAGAAAATTCCTATACTGCGGGGCCTCTTATCTTCCACAGTTCTCTTTCTCATTTTAATTACCATACAAAAGCGCTTATATAATATTCCTAAATATTTTCAGGTGATATGTATTTGATGACACCTACTTTGTGCTTTTCAACATGGTAGCCCTTAGCTCTTTGTGACATTGGCGATTCAGGTGCTTGAATTGTGGCTGGTGCAACAAGACCCTTAATATTTTATTTCTATATAGATAGATAGATAGATAGATAGATATATTCTGTACTGGGGATCGAACTCAGGACCCTGCGCTTGCTAGGCAGGTGCTTATTCCACTGAGCTATATCCCCAGCCCCTATTTCATTATATTTTAATCAATATAAATTTATAGAGTCTTTGTGGCTAGTGGCTACCATACTAGCAGGACCATTAGAGAGGCTATGTGTCAAAAGCTGGTTAATCTTCAACGGCAATCTCCAAGTGTAATAAACTAGAGAGTAGGAAACATCTACAAGGGAAACTATTATCTTTGTCCCTAAACAAATATATCATGATGACAAAACATTTAATCGTTCATTCAAACAAGTATATAATGATTCTCTACTATATCCCAGGCCCCATACTGGGCAACTAGGGTACAATAGTGAATGAACAACTGACTTAGATCTTGTGATCAAGAAGTTTACAGCCTGAAGGCAACCCAAGCAATGCACATCAGAGAAAGTAAGAGCTATAATAATTACAGCATGTGGTAAGCATTACAAAGAATCACACATGCAGCTGAGCTGACCAATATGCGGTAGGGGGTACAGCAAAGTGAAAGTTTCCACACTCCAGATGGAGGAAAAGCCATCTTGATGGAGGTGACATAAGAAAACATAAAAGTGAAAAAGACTTTTCCACCAGCAAAGATGCAAAGGAAACATTTTTGAAAAAAAACCCAAACAAATAGCATATGAAAAACTCTCTCAGCTGGGAAAGATAGCATGTTAAGGTACAATTGGGCAAATTCTAGTGGAGGACAAAGCACCATGAGTCAGGCTGGAAGGTAGGAAGGAAATAAATGAGTGTTCTTTCACGGTGGGATAGGAGTTATTATTACCTTAATAAGCTACAGTGTATTCTTAGGGTAGCAAAAGAAAACAGCTAAAGAATTTCAGTATGGTTATAACAGATCTTTGTACGTTTTTTACTAAATAACTCTTGCTTCTCTTTGGGGAAAGAATCATAGGATAGAATCATGAAAAAGAGAGAGATCAACTAAGAAAGTGGATTTGACTGGTAATAGGGTAGAGAAGAGTGTAATGAGTTAAAATTACAACAGACAAAATGTGTGGCCCAAAGGAAGAGCATTTTAAAATTTCCACTGAGATTGTTCATAAAAGAGAAGCTAAATAAAGGACAAATATATGCAGCCAAATGCTCTCCCACTGAGCTATACCCCGAATATGTGAATAAGTATATAAGTCATTGTTTTCTAAGAGCTAGAAGAAACATCTTAGATGCATTTGGTGTTACTAGGGGTTACTAGGAGGAAATGATATTTCTTTTACTAAACATTATTAATACAAAGAATTCAATAACTTGAAATTTCACTGAGCTTTACAAATCCCTAGGACAGAATTTCATCTAAGGACTACATTTTCCAAAAGTGTTCAGACCTAAATTGAGTAGAAATTGACAAAAACAATCTCTAAATACTTAAGACTGTAAAATTGTAAGGTCATCTTATTGTTCCCCCAATCTTTTTTAGCAGAGATTTTGACACTTTCAAATTCAATCAAGTTTTAGGGGAGCATCTGTTTTAACATCAGAAAAATGAAGTTGTTGGTTAGATGGTCTCGAATGTCTTTTCCATTTTACATTACTAAGAATGCTTCAAAGAGAATTATGTTGTGCTGAAACCACAAAATCCATCTCTGAGTTTCACACAAAAGCCAGCCCTTTCTCCCTATTTGACTTTAGGCCTTTACACTTGAGTGAAATATTCTTTTAGGGTGTAAGGCCAAGTGTGTTTGCATAAAACAGCTCAACTTTAACACTAATTCATCAAACTTTCAAGAAATCAATCTATCTCCATGGGACACTATAACCTTGACCTGCCTAATAGTGTAATTCATATGAACAGCAATAAATAACATCACTGAATTAACACTATACCAATTCTATCTTGCATTATTCAGTGTATTTTAAGCATACATTTTTTAAAAAATTAGGAAATATACTGCTTAGGTGTATGCCCAATGTCTGACAAGTATGCCCACTTAATTTTTAACACAGCTTTGATTCATACAGATCATATTTTACTGTCCTAAAAACTAAGTAGTGAGCAGTAGACAATTAAAGTCTGACCTTACGGAACTCACATTCTTAAGAATATGACAAGTCAAAATCTACATTTATAAGAAAAGTTAAATGTTTTAAACCAACCACTAATAATTTTAAATAATACAGATACTCAGTTATCAAAATATCAATTCATTCTTTGACAATATGTATAATAGAACACAAGGGAAATATGAAGTCAGAATTAGATTATTATCTTAGACATTATTTTTATTTCTTTACTTTGTCACTATAAAGCACATGCATGTCATTTCCCAACTTAAACAGTTCCTTTTCAGTTCATCAGAATTCTATCTCCTGAAAAAACAGCAACAAGAAATTTTAAAATGATTTATAATGTCAATAAGGGAAGTATGTGAATGTGTGTCTGAAATTACACAATGAAATAAAATATTCTGATTTGTAGAACATGTTTCTAAATCACACTACAACTATCCATAAATATATTATTCTAACAAGTAATGAAACATGATTAAGTATATAAATATGCTAACCTTAGCTATATATTTTAAACCAGTAGGTCTAAAATGGCAAGTTATCACATGGTCATCAGGCCATTTAAATGAACACTATGTACTTTATCGGGATCCTCTGCTCTTAGCCTGATCTTTTGTCACACCTCTACTTACACGTCACCTCCATTCCAGAATGATCCTTGAGAAACGTCATATGAGGCAGTGCTCCGTGAGCACCTGCTATTTCTTGGTAACGTTTTAGACATGTTTTAAGAGCAGGTGAAGTGGTATGATTTAATTTTATAACCTGTTTTGATTGGCCCTTGACATGTGGTTCCTCAGTCGTGTAATCTATTCTTTTTTTTATCTTTTTTGAGACAGGATTCCCTATGCAGTTTCGACTGGCCTTGAGCTCACTTTATAGCCCAGGCTGGCCTCGAACTCACAATGATCCTCCTGCTTCAGGGTCCAAAGTGCTGGGATTATGGGAATGCGCCACCGCTCCCAGCCATGTCATGTAATCTAAAATGTTACTTGTTGGTTCTCTATGGAAGAACTTTCGATCTGGAAGTCTAAGTTCAGGCAAGTTTCTCAATGGCTTCTGTATCTCTGGTGATTACAATAAGTAATGAGCAGAGACAACTGTTGATAAGCAAGTGGATTGGAACTAATTCTCATTAGTATCACCTAACTCGCTACATTAGGTATCATTTGTTAGGTTATTGATGTGCTGTTTGGGTAAAATAGAAATAATTTGGGGAGGCATTGAATGTTATAAGATGAATAATATTGCTGAATCCTGGAAAGAAATGATTATGCAGTTAGAGAAATAGTCAAATACACTTGTAAATAGACTATTGACAGAATAATCGACTAACAAATGTAATGGTATAGTGTATACTAGCTGATTTCTCCTTATCTATGGGATGATTCAAAATAAGGTGCCTAACCTTTCTGGCTTTGAGTATGGGAAACAATCACGGAGGCAATGAATTAATGGGACATGTTTCCTTAGGAACTGTTCTCTAAACAGTCTAATTATCTAGGCATAAAAGAAAAGTTTAATGATTTTACTGGCTCTCTTCCATGCAAGCAGTATAATTGCAAGCAGTTTTTGGAGAACTCCCATGCTAATGCAGGTTAGAATGTATTTTAATGTAGTAGAAAAGAACTTCCTGACATTACACTTCAGGACATTTTGCTTTCCCTATTTCTCACAATTATTTGTGTCCCTGATATTATTAGTAAATCTTGATAAGAGGCAAATATCTAGTTCTTATGAGTCTGATTTGAAAACCCAATCCACTGAGTTATCTCAGATGAATTCTAAGCAAGAATGTTTTTCAGCTTCATAGGTGATGTCACCAATGAAGATATTTAGGCTATAAATAGGGTAAAGTAAGAAAAATGTCAGGAGGACTTAAACTTCAAGGCAAAGAACTAAGTGTCCTGTATGTTAAAGCCCTGAAACTTACATAGTGGGCGATATGTTCTTAACTGGCAACGGCAGAAAACAAATTTAGGCTCATGAACAGAGTCCAAATACATAAAGCATGTATGTCGGAAGAGAAGTTATTAAGGTAACTTTCCAGTGAGCCCTTCTCAGAAATGGCCCCACATAAGGCCTTTAGCAGTGCTAAGGCAGAAGACGCCTCAGGGTTTTTTTCTCAACTTCTCCTGCTCCCTTTTAACCTACTCACAGAAACCAGAATTTCTGTTCCCCATGGCAGATCATAGACATTAGAATGAGTCGCCCCAAGCAGCCCTAAAACCTAAAAACAGAAGATCTGGTCATAAGGAAGAATGAGAGTAAAAATCACATGGTTCTCTTTACATGAGAAAACTGAACTATAAATAACTTAAATAGCAAAATAAAAGAAAGCTGAGCAGAAACAGGAAGGTAGATTTTTGAGGAGTCTGGAGGGATATCTGGGTAACGGGAAAGAGCATAGGGTAGGGAGGGCAAGTAGAAGTAAAAGTAATGAAGATGTGATATGTATATGCACCTATTCTTAGAATTAAAAACAATTATGCATCAGAAACATACACCACAAACAAAAGGAAAGTAATTCTCCTACCTCTCTAGTCAGACATTCTATCATGAGACTCTTATTCCATGGAGGTCCTGTCCCAAGCTTACAAAGAGGAGTACAGGCAGAGATTTCTGGGTCCTCCCTCCGTCAGTCTCTTATCCAATCACACTTCGACCCAAGCGTTGATTACTTGTCAAACTAAAGCACAAGAATAAACAGTTTGTTTTCCTTTGCTTTTCCATTACTTACGCGTCCTCAGTCACATAAAACTGTAATTAAATGAGCTTATTATGCTGCTTCTCTAGGTAGTCTGTCTCTGTCAATTTTATTTCAGTCTTACACAGAAACCCCCAGCAGGCTGAGAAGTTTCCTTTCCTATAAATATCGACTGTGATTTTATTTTTTAAAATAATCACTAATACAGAGGTATAAAGAGGAACAATAAAACTTGTGAGGGGAGTAGTGAGACACCTAGTTCAACTGAATGAAGTTGCTTAGATACCTTTGAAGAAATCTATGAGGCAGGAAGAAATGGATGGATTTCCAATATAGAGTTGATAGAATATAACAGTTGGGGTGTGAGGAAGCCGAATCAGATCGACTACCCTATCCACCTGGTTAAATCATCATGCCAGATTTGATCTATAGCTTCTATTAAACCTTCTTACAGTGCTTGTGATTTAGAATATGTTCAAAAAATAAATTTGTCTTTTCTATTAAGCAATTTGTTTGTCAAACCCTTGGCAGAGGTTTTAAGTGGTATGAAGTGATTTGGGTGAGTTGGCTCGGAGAAGGTACACACAATTTTAGTATTAATAGATAAAATGTTCAGTGTAGTGTAACCAGAGGAGTAGAGTTATTAAGGATAACCCCTAAGGCACACAGTGCAGAGTGGGGGACTCTTGCGAAAGGGAGCCAAGTCAGGCATAAAGTTAAGAACTAGAAACTTATTGGCCAGCTCAGTTGATTTATTTGAATGCATAATTGGGAGGGATATTATGCCCAAGTGGGCATGTTGCCTTATGCTTTTCTCTGAGAATCTATGCCAACTCCACCCTTTGTTCAATTTAACTGGCTATGTTAAATATGGACCTTGGGAATCACCCAAGCCATCCTCATAGTAAGCTTTAAACAACAGAGAATTCCGAAGACTCTATGGAACTGTTTTGCTGATTAAGCAGAAGGTTAAAGCAGGCTTGGCAGCACATTCCTGTATGCCCAGCACTCTGGGAGTTTGAGACAGAATCATTGCAAGTTCGAGCCCAGCCTGGGAAACTTGTGACCTAGGGAGGACTTGTGTTAATTTAAAAAAAAGGGGGGGGGCTGAGTCGAAGCTAAATATGAAGGCCCTGGGTTCCATGTTTAACACTGGGGAAAACAAGGTACAATCAGGGGTTTTAAATCCTTCCTTCTCAAATGAAATATAGCTCTAAGCCAAAATTGTCACAATAAGATTGTACAAATGCTAGGGCATAGGCATCTACCAGATTTGGAATTCCTGTAAAATTTTAAAACATCTGCCTAGCAGTAGAGCTAAGGAGAAATTTTAGATGTTAATTTAAATCCTGAGGGCGAATAGTACATCTGTGTACTTTAGCACCTGAGTTTGGAGGTGCATGTTGGCTCCAAACCAGAAAGACATGGAAATTGTGAAAGATCATAGTAAATATGAGAGTTTATAAACAGTCCAGATGTTTTTCAAGAATGGAGACATTATTTTCAGAAGACCCTCAGAAAGCAAGGGAAAAATGCTTTGACAATTGTGGCTGTCAGATCAAGCATTGACCAATGGATGAAACCTGGAAAAGCTGTCAGAGCTACTTTCTGTGGATAAGGCAAATTGGGTCCCACTGACTTCCAAGCTATGCATAAAACTTTTATGAGAATAATTTAGAGGGGGAAGAGTGGTTGTTGAATTAATAGGTAATTGACATCAGCTCTCATTTAGTTTGCAATTTACAGGCTATAAACGAAGGGACTAATCAAGTAATGACACCAATAAAATTATACATATCAGCAACTGGGAGAAGGCTAGCAATCAATCAACAGGAGGACCACGGACTATGGGAGGGTCTCATGACTGTTAAGATTGGTTGTTATTTTGTTATTGTCTTTTTTCTGCTTAAAATAAAAAATCTATGGTAGAAAATCTGTAGCTGAGTGCTAAAGAGCCTGACTGAGGTGTGTATGGAAGGAAGCTCAGTATGAAGGCTGCACGGTATTCAAAGGGCAGTGTGACTTTGCCATCATTCTATAATGATCAGGCACTAATTTCTCCTTTGCTTGCTTCCCTCCTTCCTCCTGCCCTTCCCTCCTCTGTCTGCTTTACCTTCTTGCTTTCCTTCCAGTTCCTTGATCCTTCCCACCAGCTCATCTGTGCTTCCTTCCTGGGTACCTACTTGCCTATTGTCTTTCTTTTTCTCCTTATTAACACTCTTGTTTTCCTTCTGCATTTCATATAAATATTTATTGAGCACCTCCTGTATACCATCTCTCTGGCACGTGCTTGTAATACAATAATTAACAAGGCAAATAGTTCCACTCTGGTCAGGATGTTTACTCAGTCAGGAAGTGGAAGTCCATAAGCACGTTTACAACGAAGTAAATAAAAGGATTTCACAGTGATGAAGTACTGTGTAGAAGGTAAAACACGAGTTTGTGAACTAGAAGTGAAGCTTGTCATAGGGATTTTTAAAATGTCTCAGTGGAGACAATATTTTGGCTGAATCTGAATACCAGTTAAATCACTTTATTAATAAAGTCTATTACTCAAGATATAATATCCATGTTAAAGATACCTTTGCCCTTGATAAGCTGTGTTCAATCCACATCTAAGGAATATTAGCTCAAAATGTTTCTCAATTCTATTTATCTCTCCCAATTTCACCACTGTACTTGGCCATCTCTTTTACCCAGGTATCATTAAACCCAAAGTCTGGAAACCAAAGGGATCTCTGAAATAAAAGCATTCATTTAGCTAGTACAGGTGCTAGTGATACCTGGTGCTTGAGCAGCTATTTTTACCAAAGGTGGTTAAACCAAAACTCCCGAGACCAAGGGGGTCTCTGGAAATTAAAAAAAAAAATGTTTACTGAGCTATTACAGATGCTAGCTAGAAAAGAGCCTAGTCACAGGAAAGTCCTCACAACAACCGGCAGCGAGGCTACTTAACAGCTGAAAAAGTGTCCACCAGACTTTGACCTAGCAGCATTTTTTATAAAATTTGGTAAAGGAAAGCACTCTTTGCATTAAACCTGCACTGGCTACAGATAAAAGTGCCAGAATAATGCAAAATGGAGAAAACTGGAGAATGACATAATTGAGTGATGGGGACTGAGCTGGATGAGGACAAGACCTCCCCATGGCAATGGGTATAACTTCCTTGTAAGAAGAAGAGTAAAGGACTGACCCATGGGAAAGCAGTCTGTAAAGGCAGTGGTCCTGAACAGGTCATTATAAACCTCAGCAACCATTGTAACAGAAACAGAAACCTTGGGGTTGTATCTAGGGCAAGGGTCTGGCAGCCTGCCTGACAAACCTGTACTTAAGTGCTTTGCTCAATAAACAAAACCACTGGTTACCTTCACCGGTCCTCCCGACCTCTTCTTTCCTTGGTTCATTTCCTCTCCCTGTTCACATGGTTGGAGCTGGACTCCAGCAATTGAGGAGGAGAAGTGCTTGGTGCTCTTGGACTTACTGAGGTGAAGAGTCTAGAGAGTGTATGCGCAGGCCAGGGCAAGGCCCTGCTGGTCTCTGTGATGGGATTCATATGAAGATTTCAAGACACACAGTTGTGCTATGGATTTCACCAGAAGCTATTTACTAGTTAATTTCCCCCAACTGTTTACGTCTCCATCTTTGGTTTTTGTAATTAATCTTAGAATGTCTCAGACTTTTCTTTGTCAATATATTTTGTTATTTCTGATCTTATTCTCTTCAACCCATTCTTATGACTCTCAGAATGATCTATCATACATTTGTCATTGTATAACTTTATATATCATATATTTGTATTGATAAATATATATGTATTAGGCATATAAAATATGTGTTCAGCAATGTGCACATATGGACACCAATCACCCAATTTAGTAACAAATATGCACCAGTAATGTTGAATTTAGCAGTGTGTTCCTCTTTGAACTCAACCCATTTCCCAGAAAGTAACTATTATTCTAGATGTTTCACTTTTACTCACTGTTTCCTTAAATATGTCACACACATATACACATACACACTCATATATGTATATGACTCATTTGATTTATGTTTTAAAAACATAAAATTAGCATCATATCATATGTTGTCTACTCTGGCTTATTTATTTCAAAGACTATATTTGTTAAATACATCCTCTTTAGTGAATACAACTATACCTTGTTTACTTTATTGTGCAAATGTTGCATATTTAATCTATGTACTATTCTACTGATTGGCACCTAGGTTTTTTGTAGGATGTTTTGCATTATAAAATGTTGTTGTATCTGTTCTTGGATATTTATTTCTGAATTGTAGATGCAAAGGGAACTTTTAATCCTCCTCTAAAGGTTCAAATCCATTGAAGTAAAATGACAGACAATATTTGACAGTAGAAAAATGTCTACAAATTTATGAGTGTGCACACATGCATGGGAGGCATACAAACCAAGAAATTCATGAAAAAGTCAAGATAGTTGGATTTTAAATAGGCTTTTTATAGGGGCAGGAAAACAAGGGACTGCAGACAACTATGGAAGAGTGAGCGTTAAATGATTTTTAAGAGAAATGAATGAATCCAAACAACAGAAAACAACCTGGAACACAGTACTTCTCAGCTCTTACAGAGGTGACCGCACTTTACAGGAAGGACCTGCGCTATGAACACAGATTGCCTTACTGAATAAAGTCACCAAGGTGCTACTTAGTGTATGAACGTACATAGGTAGAAACTTTTTAGTCTTCCTTTCTCTGAGTTAATTCTCACTGATTAATGAGATTTTAGGGAAGAAGTCCAAGGCATTTTATTTCTTTTCCAAGAATTCCCTTCAGTCAGATAAGAGAATTTCAGAGACAGCCTCTCTCTGTGTTTGAGGGCAAGAAAAGAAACAAGGAAAGGTACAATACCTGGACTCTAAGGCGTTCAAAGAGCTTAACTGACAAAGTGTCTGCTGTCAAAGACCAGCACAGGGAAAGACAGCAAACAAATTTCAGGACTCATAACCTGTTACTAATAAAAAGCAAGCTTTGTGTTCTTTTTTTTTTTTTTTTTTCTGAGTGAGGCAGTCAGGGACCCAAAAGTAGTTCTTGAAAAAAGTAAAAAATGAAGCAGTGATTCTTTTTTGGTCCTACAGATGTCCAACAGGTAACTCAAAGTAGAACAAAGCTTGATTTTTGTTTAACGTCTGTCTTTTATTGTCTTTTATCTTTGGATCCTGTCCTTTCTTAGTGCTCCGTGTAAGCATGTTTCTTATTTTGAAAAAGAGGGTAATTAGCTCTGAATTTACATATCCCATTACATCATCCATCAACAATGATGACACCAAACGAGTGACTCACACAGAGTTTTGGCTGCCAATGGGTACACAGAAGCCTCCAGTCATTTCTGTAAATATAAGGTATCCTTGAATTCCAGGGAACCACCGCAAAACTCAAATTGCTGCGAGCAGAAATAATCATCTCATAGAGGCTGAATGAAGTAGGCCTCTCACAGTATGGAATTCTGGGACCATCTTGCAAATCTACCACAGAGATAATGACTGTAGCTGATTCAGTTAATCCACAAAAGCTGGTCTCATTCTTTCCAATAGGCCAGTTTGATCTCTCAATCAGAACTGAGTCCCTTTCAATTACTCAAGCTAAAGTCCCTGTCCCATTGTCTCTTCCTTTCTAATTCTGCCTAATAAATCTGACCTTGTGGTATAAAAAGCACATTTTTCAACTGAAATATATTTTTATGCTTCCAGATAGGATTCTAATTCTGCAGTTTGTCCAGCAATATCTGTTTAATAACTTATTGGCTATTGATATTCCAACCAGTATAATTTTCAAGACTATTGGTAGGCTATAAGACATTAAGGGACAACTTTAATATTTTTAATTTTGTTGAATGTATGATACACAGTATAACCACTTGAAAATATACCCATGGCATAGTGCCTGGAAGCTGGGAGTATGTTACCATATATGAAGACTTGAAATCTGCAAAAGTGAGTAAGAATCTTGAGATAGAAAATGATCAAGAATTTTCAGGGTGGGTCTAATGTAACCATAAGTGTTATGATAAGGGAGGGTCAGAGACTTAAAGTCAATAAAGGGAATTTTAAGTAGGAAGCAAGTATTAGACTACAGTGCTCTGAAGATGGAAGAAGACAATAAGCAAAGGAATAAATATAAGGAAAGGAAATATGTTCTTTATTATCCTCCAAAAATAAACATGTCTGCTGCCGTTTTGGTTTGAACTCAGTAAGACTTACTGCAGGCTTCTGGCCTTCAGGGTGCTAATACAATAACTCTAACTCATGTAGCCTGAGATATTACTTTGTGGTTTTACAGCGGAAGTAGGAAACTGATGCTGAGGTCATTATAGAGTTTTATACAGAGAAATGATATGATCTAGGCATGGTGACACATGCTTGTAATCCCAGCATTCGGAAGGCTGAGGCAGGAGAGTTCTTGTAAGTTTGAAGCCAGTCTGAGCTACAAACTCAGTTCAAGGACAATCTGAATGGCAAAGTGAGACACTGTCTCAAAAAGGCAAATAAAAGATGTTATTTAGTTTATGTGTTAATAAGATCACTTTGACACTCTTCAAGAAGCCTTAGCATTAAAGGTAAAATCTCAGCATTTGGGAAAGCAGTAGGAACAGGGACTTCTTTGACTATCTGTCTCTGTAGCAGGCCATGAAGGAAATCTCTGATCTCACTGTAAGATAAGAAAATCCTTGTCCCAGAGAAATGATGAAAGCACAGGGGCAAGGAAAAAGTTCAACAAGCGGGTCGTGGCCGTGTTTCTGCCAGGTATTGCTGCCAGGTTCCACCATTCCGTATAGACATACCCCTCCACAACTGTCCCCGCTTCATCAAAGGCATGCATAGCAACACACTGTGTTCCTGCTTCTTTGAGCCCCTGTGACTAAGGCTCCCATGTCATGTGGATCTTAGAGGAAATACTCATATGCCTTCTTCACGTGATTATGTATCATGCCCTCCTCCTTTGTGATAGAAGTCCTGGCCACAAATCTTGAAATTTGTGAGTGAAGGTAATTACATTTTCTTCCCCACAGAGATGCACTCAAATTGTGCCTCTTTCTAGGCCACTAATGATAGAGGAAATACATGTTTAGGTTGTACAGATTCCAAAGGAAGGGCTCCCAAGATTAGATTAAAAGTGAATTGTCAGAAAAATGTAAGTCACGAGCAAGTATCAAAGATTAGGGAAGTTCTTGCTGTACCACTGGCTGCACTTCACTTAGACACAGACATCACCTCAGTCTCCCTCCATCTCTCTCTGGATCTCTCCCTTTGTTTCTCTCTCTCCATATGTGTACCTTTTCTCTGTTTCTGGTTTCGGAAACCAGTCATGTTAAAACTGACTTTACTGCCTAATTTAGATACAGATTGCCTTTGCCTGTTAGTTACTTAAACTGTACTTATATAAAAACTGCCATCCTATCCTGAAATAAGGCAATGGAATAAGGAAGTGTTGATTCGAGTCTCTGGAGGACACTGGGAGGTTTGAATGTGCCCTCCCCAACTCTCAGTTCACACAGGATGTTGAAATGTTACTGGAAGCTACGATAGCTCTCCGTGGTGAGACTTTCAAGCTATTACTCTGGCACCACAGCACAATCAGCAGCATCTCTCCAGCAGTTGTCTCACAGCATGGAAGAGATGAAGCGATGGGATGATGTTCGGTTGGAGGCAAGAACTCCCCTTAAAAAAATGCAGTATTTCCCGCTCTTCCTGAATGAAGATGGAAGCACATGTCAAGCTACTAAGAAGAAACTAGGTCCTTTTTTAATGAAAGAACTAAACTCAGTATACTTAATATTTTCTTGTAAGAAAAAAGCTGTCTACACATGGCTTTTGGGAGGAAGAAAAAGGAAGTGCATGAAAGGAATGTGGTGATACACTTCTGAGAGTTTAAAGGACCATCTCTTTCTGCACGTTTCTGCCCCAGCCCCTCAGAAGAAAACCACGAGCACAGCTAAACAGAACACCAGGGAAGTGAGATCCCAGCAAGAACGATGTCAGCGTGATTCTTTGCCAGCATTGCAACTGTTTTGTATATATGAAGCTGCTCTATGATACTTGGTTTTCTTCCTTGCTTTAATGATTTCTGTACATGAAAGGTACAGGAAATGTATCCCTGCCCTTAAATATGATCCATATACATCTTTTTGTCCCTCTGACCCACTTTAAAATGTAAAGAGGTCAAATACTGATTTAAAAAACATTGTTTGTGCATTGTTGAAGATGAACCCTGGCTTTTTGCAATCTGCCACACTCTTCAAGCAGAGGTCACCAATGTATCAAATTTTTCTATGATCAAAAAAATACAATGAAGGTAAATGGACAAGGAAAGTAGTGTAGGCAAATTTGCAGTCCAAAAACATAGCATTCTGGTCCTCATGTAAATGTTACTTGTTTATCTTCCTGGTGTAAATCTAAAATTTAATCTTTTTGGCTCATTTTTGGTCTAGTTTCTGAAACAAATATCTGTAAAGTCGCAATAGTGTTTTAACACAAGGATCTTTTATTTTTATCACATTGTAGTCTGAATTGATCAGCATATGACTCTGTTCTGTGGGGTCATTGAGAAACACAGGCTTGTTCCAGGAAGTGACTTAATAACCCTGGTGAATCCCACCAGCTCACTTGGGGAAGGACAGTTCTTCCATCTGGCTCATACTGGCCAACTCTGGGTCATTCATTTCTGCCTGACTCAGGAGCATAGAGAGAAGAATTTTTACTGGATTTGGGGGTGCTAAAGTCTCCTTCTGGAGGTGGCTTCCAGGTTCTTTGTTACTCCGACAAAGTATTAAAGGAAACAAGCAAAAATGGTAGCAGTTTTAGATTTATTAGAGGTAGGAAACATTAAAAAAAAATGAAGGGTAAAGGGGAAATGGACTCTGCAGTTTGGGCCTATAGAAAGGAAGGAAAAACTTTAAAAAAGGAAAATAGAAAAAGTAAAAGTACACATGTGTTCTGGGATTTTGCAATGTACAGGTCACTGCCTATTTCCCCAGCCACATTTGCCATACCCTATTTTCCTGCCTCAGAATCAAGGTAGACATTTTAGACTTAGGCTGGAAGACTCATTGCTTGATGTTATTATTCTAATGCTCCCACCAACTACAGTGAGACTGTCTTCCCAAGAAGAATAGGAGAAGCATGGATATTGGTGGCCATAAGCATTTTCTGGGCCAACTATTTTTTTCGCAAAGGAAATTCATGAGTATATTTTATCTTTTTTTCATTCAGTCAAATGTGTGAGTGTGCAATATTTCAGACACTACCTTAGACAACTGAAGGACATAAAAGCAGTAGAGAGTTTTGCTTTCATGATTGAATTGGTGAGGAAAATAAGCCTACAAATGAAAAAGGCACAATAATAGAACATAGGCCATAGTGGAAAGGTATAGAAATAAATACATCAGGCCTGTGTCACGTTTCCACTGAGTATGGAGGGTTTGCTTGAAGCAGAGTCTTACGTGTAAGTAAGCTAGAGGAGTGTATCCAGAGAAAAAGGCTAAAAGAGAAAATGCACAAGGGGACTTAGGGGTGTAAACATCCTATTTCTGTCTCAAGGGAATGGTTATCTGCTTGTAATATTTAAAACATACATTATCTTGGTAAGTCATGAAGTAGGATCCATATCAACAAAAAATGTGCTCTTCAAGAATTGGTACTTTATTTCGAAGCTTCAGATTAAATATTCATCAGTACACCCACCTTTATAGCAGAGTGAACATGATGACATTTTAAACATTGCTGTTACACATCAGGAAACACAAAACCTCCAAAGTGACCTCTGGGAAGGAACACTGACTGGCGTTTTGTGTCAGTTTTAGAGATTTGTTTTGTCCACTGACCCTCGTTTCTCCCCTTTGATTCAAGGGGAATTTGGAATAGGGTAAGCCAGATAAAAGGCTCTAAGAAGCAGTGCACTTATTTGGGGAATGATTAATCTCATCTTGTTTATATGTGCATGTATTGTCCCTCATTGCTTCCCACATATTTTCAGTTGAAAAGATCTGTGATAATGAATAAGTAATTCTGCTGCCTAGGTCAAAGAAAATCTCAAAGGCATTTTAATATGGGCTGCAAAATTCAGATGTATGTGTACTATGGTCTTTCAGATGAAAGGAAATGGATGATGAATCATTTCTTCATCATGTAGCCAAGTGGAACTTTGGTTGTCTGGCCCAGCTTGAGTGTAGCCTTTTGAATAATCCTTCCTTGTCTCCTCCAGAGAAAGTAAAGGTGAGTGAGTAACAAACTATTAGGAGGTTGTTTATCAGCCTACAGCCAAAGAAAACAGGCTTGATTGTTCCGGGAAACTGCTGTGACAGGAAGCGTGTATTAGGAAGATGTTGCCAAGGAGTCCAGCTGGAGAAATAAAATTGTTTTGTGTCACTACATTGTTGTGATGATGAGAATGATCACTGCTCCAGACTCTTCCACACTACCCCACCCGGTATTTGGCCCAGTTAGAACCTTTTTGGCACACATTGCAATCTTCAGCTGCACCACAGTTAAACCAATTTGTATCCTAAGTATTTCAGAAGCAGGTGGTAATTAGAAAGTTTGTCAATACAGAAAGAGGGTCCCAATTGTACCCTTGCATAGTATTAGCAATGGGAGTGAGGTTTTCTTTTCTCTTATCCAGGTAGAATGACAAGAGCTTTAGATTTAGTTGCATGGGAATTGGAATGACTGCATGAAAATTAACTTAGTGGATGGTCTTTATCTAGCTAATCTTGTCATGGCTTCATAAATACAATTGCTGGATAATAATATTTTGCTTGTCAGGTTTCTGATAAGTTAAAGCTAATGTTATATGTATGTGGAGCTGAGGAAAAGTTACACCTTGTATTTTTTTGATTCACTTGGGTCAAAATGCCTGATCTTTAAATTATTGTTTTTAGTTCTTGTTTTATAATTTTACAAATTATGTTGCAGGTGTATATATGACAGGCTGTTCATGTAAAGTGTGACAAAAACATTTTCCCCTTGTAGATCTCACTTATTATTGACGTAATTTCTTGAAAAGAGTGAAATTTGGGAAATTTCTGTATGTTTTATGTAACACTACACATTCCTTTGCTAAAAGAATTATGGGAATGAAAGGGGCAAAATGACTTAAATAAAAAAGGAGCCATGATAACTCCCCACCAAAAGTCATTCATTCCTTCTGATAAAAAAAAAAAAAATGTTAGGGAAAGTAAGTGCCTGCCCCTAGTCATGGAACCTATGGTAGGTTTCAATCATTCATTGTGATTCTAACCCCTTGAGCTAATATATAAATGAGGGTACATAGAAAGTCCAGTTTTGGTGACTTCATGTAAGGGAAGGTCATTCACATTTGATGGAAGTGGAAATGACTGTAAGTTATTTTATCCCAAATTTACAAGAAAATATTCTGTCTCTTTCACGTATTAAATGTAGATCAGTAAGTTTCAAGGTGCAACAAGCTTCCTTGGCCAAAGTCTAACAATGTAGTGATGGGTTCACAGACTCCCGCCACAGTCCCAACAATTGTTCCTAATGGCAGAGAGTGAAGGTAACTCGCAAGCACCTGAATATATTTTGAGTGCTTGCTTAAAGCAGCATCTACATGATTTTAGGCATAATTTACCCATTTGTTACTTGCATGTGAATTTTCCCTAGATGGTAAAACATAATGCTAAAAAGATACAACTGACAGTTAATGTTAGAGAAGACCAAGCTTTTCATGAAAACAGCACAAACTTCTTAAGCATTTATTTGATTTTTCCTCTTCAGTAAGTCACTTACTTTAAACAATATTAGTGACATTCCCTCCAGATAATTTATTCTGGACTCTTCATGGATTAAGCTGAAATTTATGTTCTTTTTTGAACTGCAGTACTTTTAATGACTTTTTAGTATAAATCTCTCAAATAATCTTTCGATTGCACATAACTTCCAATGTTCATTTAATGAATTACTCAGAACATTGGGTAAACAATTATCTCCTCCATCTCCCTCAGGCACTCAATCCCTTTGAAGTTTTCCTGTCTAAAGGGCCTTTATTACTGAGGATGTTCATGGCCTCTACATCAATATGTGAAACGGAGGTTAATGCATGATCTGACTGTGTGGTTAAACTCATCACAGTTTCTGTGATGCCAATCGGAGGTGCAAGTTGGAGCTTAGTACTTGATTGTAAAGGTGACCGCCTCATATGTGCTTTGATTTTCTCATCATGAGGATTCTCACTGAGAGACAGCGGTACATCAGAATAAGCATAGAATCCACGGAGATATACAGAGATCTTTGCTCATTTCTTGCTTTTACTTTTTCCCACTTGTGAATACTTCAGAAAGTCTCCTAAATTCTCATACATGTAATTATAATGTAAGGAGAAGTTGAAGCTAGGATCACACATGTGGGGCAAAAGGAAGGCCATCTCCAAACCATGGAGCTCCTGAGTTGAGTCACATGAACAAGCTGTTCAAATCCCAAGAATACTAAGCTTCTGAAGTGAGCCAGAAAAATGAGTTGTTAGGCTGAAGGGTTTTAACCGACATTACCCTTGCAAACGTGTAAATAAATGCACTGCGGTCATTGGGCAGTTCTTTTGCTCCAGCCAGGAGAGGAGGCTCCACTTCGCCTCAGCTTTCTGAATTCTGACTCTTGTCTTCCTTTCTTCGTCCTCCACAGTCTTCCCCCTGGGAATTTCAAGAGCTGTGCTGGATGCAGGATTTTGGTTCCTGAACAGGAAGCTGCGGCATGAGGAAACTCATCATGTAGCAGGTGAGAGAACACCTCTGAGTGCACATGCAAACAAAATGGGCTCATGAGAACAGAAGAGCAGAACAGGCTTAGGAGGTGCATAGATGAGAGAGGTGTATTGACGTACATACTGATTTCCTCAGGTGTAAAGCAGGTGAAAAACAGGTTCTCAAGAATGACAGGTGGATGTACAAAGGCTTGGTGTCTTATTGATTCCTATATTTACTTTTTCACCATGGATCTAGATCAGGGAGTATCTTCATGATCATATGGCTATTGAGGTAACCACGGAAAATTTGGCTAAGAAAACGGTTTTAAAACTAAACCCTCAGCAGAAAAATGTGAGTGGAGTAACAGTCCCTCCCCCTCTGGTAGAGCTTGAACCCTCTAGCTTTGGGCAGTATGGCAAAGGAGGAGCTCTGTGGGGCAAAGAATACCCTTCCCCAGGAGAAGGGTATTTCGCTGTGACTTCCATTTCACAGCTTCCCGAACCAAAAAGCAATACATTTAACTGAACCATAAATGGCTACTTCACTTTTTCAGTTCAGAAAAAATTTTACTCTGTCACAGGTGAGACAGCCACCCCTCACAGAATAGAGTCATACTTTCTCTCCCCCTTGAAATGGCGCTGCTCTCCCCTGGGAGTAGGAGAATTCTTAGATGGTTTTAAACATGTCTACCCTGTTGCTGAAGTTCAAGATCCCAAATATCCAGGAAAATTTATACATCTGCATGAAGATATACAATTTAAGACCTACAAGAACTAAAACAAGAGACTGCTACATATGGCCCCATATCCCTTTTTACTTTGGGTTTTATAGAGCTCATAGCACAACAGGTTATGGCCTCAAGTGATAGGAAAGAAGTAACTGAAGCACATTTAAATTCAGGGGATTATTTAGTGTAGAGAGAATTTTTTTAATTAATCATAGATCAAGTCACTCACAAGGCCACGCATAACATGGCCACTACAAAAGACACGTTAGACAGATAAGGTACCTTTGCTATCACAAATAATTGACTTGCATTTGAATTGCAAGCATATGAAAAAATTAAAATAGTTGCCACAAGGGCTTAGGAGGAACTTTCTTCAAAGGGTGAGTCATCTCTTGATCTGACCATCATTCACAAGGGTCCTGATGAAAATTCTCAGAATTTTGCAGCATGCCTGTTGCAGGCTACTATGAGGATTATCAATGACACAGTGGCTGGTGAGTTAATTGTTCAACAATTGACCTTTAAAAGCACAAATAAATGGTGTAAAGAGGCTTTAAGAGCCCACAAAAATGGACTATGCTGTCTAAGATAATTCAGATTTATGCAGATATTGGCTCCTCATATATACAAGGGGATGCCTTGGCAGCAACTATCACTGAGGCTATTTGTCCATAGCCTTCAAGAAAGGAAAAGAACAGTGTTACTTGTTTCAGCTGCAGAGGTAGGGGATATTTTGCCCAAAATTGCTTTGCTACACCTTTAAGGGTAGCACATCAATTATTTTTCCCTCTAACAAAACCTTCTAGTGTCTGTCCAAAGTGTAGATGAGGATGTCATTGGGAAACGGAATGCAGATCCAAAAGTGATGTGAAAGGCTCACCTATTTTGGGAAACTTCCAGTGGAGCCTGCCCCAGCCCTGCCACACAGTGGGGGTGCTTTTCCTAAATCCTCCTCAACCCTACCTTCCACTGCCAAGCATGTTTCTGAACCCTAGTGTGCAACAAAAGACAGCAGAGGCGTGGACCATGGTACCTCTTCCAGATTCATTCTCACTCCTGACATGGGACCTCAAGATTTTCCTACTGGAGTCTATGGATCTTTGCCCAAGGGAATATAGTGAGACTCCTGCTAGGTCACCACACTTTCACTTTCAAAGTTCTCTAGGGTTTGCCTGATGTCATTGATGCTGACTGTACATGGAAGATCAAAGTTATGTTTAAAACTATTCAACAAACTTCAAGTCACTCCAGACTTTGTATCACTCAATTGGTCATTCTTCCTTTGACAAAAATTGGTAAATCTAAAATAAGGCAAGAGGATCCAAGGGTTCTGGGTCCACTGATACTTATTGGCTTCAACAGATTAAACAGATCATCTGGAGATGAAAATTATCATCGAAGGGAAAAACTTCAAAGAGCTTTTAGACACAGGAGCGGATGTTTCAGTTATAGTCCAAGGCCGTTGCCTATGGCACAGCCTCTGGTGTAGCAACTTCAGATGTACTTTATAATTCCTATCTCAAGGAGCTGTAGGGCTTAAATATATGTTAGAATGCTCTTAGTATATAATGTGGCACGCCATAAATAAGTTTCACAGAGAAATATATATTATAATTACCATAATAAATATGAATATACATATATATGTATAACTTAGTTCCTGTTTCAATTATCCAGACTTCAAACATCAAAGCTTTTTTGCATTCTATCTTGATGGTTTTATTGTACTTTTAGATGTTTTAGATAATAGTTTTTCAATTACGTCTCTTAAAAAACTTTTTAAATAAAGATGCACATTTCCTCCTTTCATAGCTTTCTCTCCCTCTCTTTCACTCTCTCTCTCTCAAAAAAATTTTTTGAGGCCAGGAATCAATCTGAGGACCTTACACTTACCAGGAAGACATTTGTACTGCTGAGTTACATCCCCAGCCCCTCTCTCAATATTTTTGAGATTGGGTCTTCCCATATATTTCAGATTGGCCTTGAACCTTGTAACTAGCCAAGACTAGCCTCCAACTCATGGCTATTTATCTGTCTCAGCCTTCTTAGTGCTGAGATTGTAGACATGTCCTGACATACCCATTTCATTCTTGGTTTTCTTATTCTAATCATCTTTTTAAAAAAAAATTAGTTCAAGCTTGCCTGCTTTTCTTCTCACTTAGGACATCCAAAATCATATCAAGTTGTTTATCACAAAGTATAATGTGTATTGTAGAGGATCAAATCATTTGAGTTGTTGGAACTATTTAGTATCAATCAACTGTAATTCTTTGATCTCATGTCCTTCAAACACTCTCTGCAGAAAGCACAATAACACAAATAAACTCTGCTTATTTTCCTCTATGAACAGAATCCTCTTTTTTTTTTTTTTTTTTCCACTCAGAGACATATGGTTTACTATTCTCGGGTTAATTTTATGAGGAAATCAGCCAGGGAAACAGACTATAGAAGATTCCAAACCTGAGAGAGATCAATATTGATATTCTGCATTTTTTGCTTGATAATGAGTGGTAAGGCTTTAAGTAGTTTTTGAAATAGAGACTGCCAGAGTTTAAAAGATCTTTAAGAACTTAGCTGTTCTGTTTTGCTTTCTCAAGTTGTCTTTTTTCGATATTTCTTCTTGTCATTGAAAGCATCGGTTTTGATTGCTTCCTGCAAAATGACAGAAAAAAAAAAGGAGAAACAGTGAAATGAATGGAGAGCCGCACCACACCTTGGCAGGACAGGAGATCTGTCCCTGGGTCATAACTCTACTGTGCTCTCTGCAGTACGAAATCTGTCCAACAGACAATGAGCTGCTATCATGAGCCGCCATGCAAAGAATAATGATGGCCTAACTGGAAAAGGATCCAAGGCCTATTGGCTCTCACTGGTAAGGTGACTGACTTCATCCCAAGGACTTGAGAAATAAGTGTGAGCACTTGCAAATGAAATATGAGGCCATTTTAATAATCATCTCTTGTGCAGTTGGTCCTTGATTCCTATTCAGGTTGTAACTAAAGTGCTAGCTCACCACAGAAGTCTTCTTGAATACCCAGAATAAAGTAGCAACCCATTTGAATCCTTAGGATGTCAGTCCTTCACATTCCACCACTACACACACAACATTGCTTACTGATTTATTGATAGTAAATCAATGTCCCCTATACAGTGACAATTGATGGAAGTATAGCCATTCACACTGTCTTTTACCCTAATATCCCCATATCCTGAAACATTTTTTGAACTCCTTACCTGGAATTTAAAAATATACATTAAAATTGGGTGCTTATATCCATAAGTGAAAATATTAACTAGCATTCACCCTGAAGCTTTTCTTGAAATTTAAACTTGAGATAACCAGACATATGGAAATACTTTTTGAAACACCATCCAGTAAGTACTTTGATGCCTTCATTTCCAAGCTGCTGTACTTTAGCTTAGCTAAACTAAAAATTAAAAATTCCAACATTTAGCTAGAGAGAATGCATGCATTGGAGCAGGGTCTAAGTGTTATTCTGTCTTCATGGAGAATAAACCCTGTGGTGTTCAGGAAGATTAGCACAATGGAGAAAGTTAGTTATCTCCTCTAGAAAAGATTAAAAGCTTTTCTTTGTGATATACAAGGATGAAAAAATTAAACAATAGGATTGAGGTAAGAATATTAGTAAAATAATAAAAACAAGAGCTATGCAGACACTACTGATTGTAGCTATAAAACAAAATCTGTTTTTCTTCTTTTGAGTTGACAAATGTCTCACATTTTGATAAAAATAAAAAACAAAATAAAACTCCTCCCTCCAGAGTTTCTGGTGAAGAACATCTGACTTTATTAACATGACATTCTTTTCTTTTTTGCTACCCAGATTATTTCTGAATGTCTTTATCATGTGGGAGATTATATTGTCTACCAAATTAGAAACTCCTAAAGAGCAGAACATTAAGTCATGTCTCTCTATATTTGTATCTTTTGCTGCAGTACTTAGTAATATCTTGTTTGCAAAATATACTTGTTAATCCTTTTGATCAACAATAGATCCATATTTCCAAATGCATATGTCGATAAGAGGATTTTGATCTTTTTAATATGTGCTATTCATTGTGCGGAGAGCTCTCAAGTATTATTTATTATTATTTTAGGCACTTTGCTGTCCATTAGAAGATACTGACTGACCCAGGTGAGTAGTGGTGACTTGATCCTATATATAGAGAATTTTCACAGTTATAGACAACACAGTAACATTTGTACTTATAATTGATAGTCTTCAAAAAGAAAGTGAATTTTTAGCAATGAAATATAAATGCAGCATTTAAAATTGATAGGAATTCTTTGATTAATTCCAGAGAACTAAGTTAAAAGAAACTCTTGGGATCAGTTTATTTGACACCTGTTTCACTGTTCTTTAAATGTCAAATTTCAATATTTAGTCTAATACTAGTTTAATCAATGATTTGGATAGAACACATCATCTCTATTCACTTTAAATCTTTAACTCTCTGCCTAAGCTTTTGTAAGTCAGGAGGATACTTTCAATGTCTTGAAGATTTAAAACATATTTTTGCTCTTGAATACACTGAAGAATTTAATGATCAAGTGCCAGGTGTTATTTTACATATTGTGTAATTTGTTTTCTCCTTTTAATCAGTGTGAAATAAACAAGGTTTTCTTCCTTTCTGTGACTATCTTGTTACCTGATTGATTGGGAACAGAATGATACATTTATTTTATAGTAGACTGACACTTTTTCCACAGTGAAGACAATTGCCTTATGTCCAAGCTTAATCAAAAATCTTCAATATCATTACCAATTTATACTATGCTCTACATTAAAATATTTACCCATTAAATACTTACCATGATTCATATTTCATTACCACCATAGTAACAATCTTAACTCATTAGGTTGTGTAGAAAACATTTAAAAAAAAAAAATCAATTGTATCAGAGTACCCAAAATTAAACAACTTTTAACAGTCAAAAGCAATGACAAGAATGACGATTTTCACAAGGATTAATAGCAGAAATATAAGATAGTCTCATTATTGTACCTCAAAGAGGAAAGTGCCTGGTTGTGAGGACATATTTATCTCCTTTCTATAGGATGCCATGAATTTGGATGATTAATTACATTGTTTAAGTTCCTTTGGTAGACAACATTTTTTTTTGTCTTTCCAGAATTCCTCATCTCAGTTTTTGTTCAGAAGATTTCCATCCTTACTTTGAAACAGCCTGCTTCCAGTGTGTTCCAATTTCCCATGATGTGCACCAAACCATGCCTTGTGCACAAGAGCCAATTCCCACTCCTCAGCATCTTCTATGTCTTTCATGGCAGAGATTTTTCCCTGAGATAGAAAAAGAGCGAGTATAGGTCCATGCTCCTTCCTTCTAAGACATTCACTCATTGTGTGTTGTCTTTTGTTCCAACCTCAGAAGATCTATATTTTCTTATTATTGCAAAGCATATACAGAGTGACCTCTCTTTGAGAAGTCATTTACCCCAAGATTACTCTGTATATGGTTTGCAATAATAAAAAGTCTAACGGAAAGTGTTTAATAAGTATTTATTAAACTCATGAACCTGTGTTTGCCAATCAGGTGCTTGAGCAGGTGCTATGCCACTTAGCTAGATCCCCAGCCCCAGGAACTATTTACAGGCATCTTGATTGTGTTTTAGATTATGCCATCTGACCAGGATACATGTGCAGATAGAAGATTCTGGAGAGAGGGCCTCTGTGGCTGAATGCAGGCAATATCTAGCTAAATGCATTTCCATAGGCTGGAAGTAGATGAGTTGGGAGTGGAGAGGGAAGCCGTAGGTGTTGGCAGCAGCTGTGGTAGCCAACCACGTGTCCAGCAGAAGATTTCAGGAACAAGGGGCCTCTTTTTCCTTTTTCTCCCCTCTGAGATGCAATTTGGTTTCATTTTTAACTCTATAAAAGCCCCTTTTCCTGCAGTTAGAGACTGGGTTGTAACTAACTAGCTCCCACTGTATCTCCCTACAGTGCACAGTGTACCCTTGAATGATGCCACAGCAGAAAAAGGGTGGGTGCCCCTCCAAGAAAGACCATTCAAATGCCCACCTGGCTGTGTCCCTTACAGGGACTGAGGCTCCACTTAGGTAAGGAGGGTGGGAGGCCTCTGTTATACCCTATGTCAACTGCCATGGAAATGCAGATGAGGAGCCAATCAGCCACTAGGACCAGTGCTTCTCAGTCTTGGTGCACAGACGGAGCAGCCTGTTGCTTATGCGGTCTGTTGCATGCAAATTCATTCAGCAGTTACTCAGTGGTTAATTATTCCAACACCCCTTCCCTTGATAGTGGCCTTAACTAACAAGAGATGATCAAGCTCTTATTCTGCTCAAACTGATCAGGACTGACAGACTAACTGGGGTGCCCCTAGGCATTAACCAGATTCAGGCAGCAGGCAGGCAGGCAGCAGACAGATAGGTTGCCTCCTTCTCCCTTTGGGGTCCAATGTGAGCTGCTCTAGCTGGGAGCTAAGAATACGCCTACAGACCTCCAAAGAGACTTGAAAAATCTCTTCTCTAGGTCTCTTCCTGTCAGGACCTGGAGAGATCCTTGTTCCATCCTTGAGAGCAAAGACTGGTGAGCAAAAAGGTCAGCACAGTCAGTCTTCCTGGCTGATGCATCCGATGCAATGGCAAACAGAATAACCAAAATGACACCAAGGATTTGGAGGCAGATTTACTTACAGTGATGGGAAATGGTTGGGATCATTCACAGAATATCAGGTCCTGATCTTTGGTGGTCTAGGACTTATATTGTATAGCAAGTAGGAAAAACAAAGGCCGAATGGCTTGTCCATTGAGGATTGGTTTATACATAACGAATCCTAGTGACTAGTATTGCATCAAAGTAACCTGTTGTTTCTAAGAAATAGGAACAATCAACCAGATTTTGAACAGAAATTATTACCTGGGCAACTAACAAACTGAAGTATATTGGCTGCTGGGTTGGGGGGATATTTTCTGCTACAATTCCAGCACATGAAGCTGCAGGTAACAAGTCACTGAAAAGGTACTTTTTGTCAATATAGTAAGACTTCATTTTTGTGTGTTTTTTGTTTGTTTGCCTACTTTGACACAAGATTTCACTATATAGTCCAGGGTAGCTTTGAACTCACAGGAAGTCTCCTGCCTCAGCCTCCTGAGTGCTAGGATTATGGTGTGTGCCACCATGCCTGGCTAAAAATTTCTTATTAACTATGGGTAAAAACATGTAACATTTTTACTAACTATCATCTAAATATTTATGTTTTCTCACTGAATTATAAATAGCTAGTATAACAAAAGCCAGTAAAGAATATTTAGGTAAAATAGTTTTTAGTCATAAATATGTTTCACCTACTCCATACATAAAATATAAAATAAAATAAAAAACTTTAATTGTAGTGATAAATAGAATTTACATGACCCACTAGTATGAAGAAGTTATAAATAATTGAAGTTTTTGTGCACAAGTCTTTCTCCTACATCCAACACTTTTGTAAAAATAATAAAAGAATGCTTTGCTATTTCACTTAGGCTTTTAGCTTTTGAGTGAAATGTATCACTCAACAATTGGAGTATTTGCACAATGATGGAATATGTTGAATTTTTTAAATGCTTAGGTGAACATGTTTATTAATTGCAACACTTGACACACATACTTCTCCATGCTGGGCTTTTTTTTTTTTCTGTTTAACTAACCCTGTGTGATTTTCACTCAAAACAAATTATTGCTCATGCATTTAAAGGCAATGAGCAATTAGAACATAATTGATCCAACTGAGCATCCGATTTCAGCCCGATGCTGAGAAAATGGTTTCGAAATACTGTCTTATCCATTAGCAATTTCACCTGATTCAGAAGACACTTTCCTAATGTGAGAGTAGTATTGATCTAAGTGAAAGTGAGCTACGATCGCTGATATAGAGCTTTTCAGATATCTTCAACATGTACTTGCCATTTAAACATTGAAATATCAATAAATAACATAATGATGACTTATGCTCACATCTGTGATTCATTTCACAATGAACGTACTTTTATTTTAATTTTACTGTTCTTCTCTGGAGTTTGAAATTGATTTCTTTTTCATCAGTACCTTTGTGCAATACATAATGTTTACATTCCTTCTGTGGAGTCAGTACGTGAACATCCTATATCATAATTTCTCATTTAGTCCCTTTTTCCCTCTTCCCATCTCCCCTTGCTCCATCTCTGGAGCAAGACATACTCCCTTTGAGAAAGACATATGCCCTACTTCCTATTACCTAGCTTTTATTTTGCTCTCCATAATCTGGGTTTCTCATATGAAAGAAACCAAGGGATATTAAAGTTTGTGCACCTGACTAAAAACTGAATGTTTCAGTATACGTGCTGCCAAAATGAGCACTAAAAATTGACTATTTTAAGAGGGTGAATTGTCTTTGTTTCGTTAGCTATTTATTAAGGTATTATGCTGTGCCAGCTTCTCTGATAAACTTAGGAACTACAATGATGATATGGTATGTTCTAGCAATGTACGAGATAAAACAGAAGCTTAATAAGAAATTGCACTAATTAGTTTGGGGTAATTTGAAAAAGGTAGGAGATGGTGTATTAGAAGGGAAAGATTAATCTGAGTGGGGCACGGTTGAGAAAGTTAGGAGCACTTGTATAAAATTATAATTTAAAAAACTAACAGTCCCTGAGTTCCTTTAAATGGGAGAAGAATTACACACACTGTCTCTAATCCTCACATTATGTAACAGGTAGGCATTATCATAATTTAGTTGCTAAAAAAAATAAGACTCAAGGAAATTGAGAACTTGACTGAAATTCAAACAGCTGATCTTTTAAAAAGTCAGGATTTGAATTCAGGCATCTCTCTCTCTCTCTCTCTCTCTCTCTCTCTCTCTCTCTCTCTTTCTCTGTAGCACTTTTTTCCCAGGTCCCATCCTACTGCACTTTGACTCCACATTTCTAAAACAAAAAAGAAAACAGTGAATGTCTGGGTAAGCATTTCATAGTGGCAAAAGAATGGCTACTGCTTAGGCATCTAAGGAACTGCGATGAACTTTTCCAGACAGGGACCCATGTGCTGGAGAACTGAAGAACTCAGGGACTGAACAATGCAAGGGGAAAAAACATGGTGAATGCTAAGGATATTTGAATTTTCCACTCAGCAGTTAGGAAGAACTCAATGGGTTATATGGGGAAATAACTTTAATTGGTCTAAATGCAGGAAAAATGATTGATTAGAGATAAGAATTCCTGAGAAAGCCTTTAATAAGCTACTGTGAAGAAAAATGGCATAGAGTAAAAATGATAAATTCGAACTAGGAAGCTACCTTTAAAATGGATGAAATAGAATAAAAAGGATGAATCAGAAGTTGTAAAGCCCAGATGAAGTAAATGGGAAGATAAAATAGGTACAATGAGAAAAACAGAAGGGGTAAAGGGCATTCGGCAGGCTTCCTTAAACTGATGCCAGCTAATCCCTGTCCTAGCCTTTAGGTAAAGGTTTGTTCAGAAGCTACCTCCATCATTTTCATTTAAACACAAGTTCTCCAGCTATATTTAATCAAATTTAATAGAAAAGAACAATAAACCATTCTGTTGTTAACAGATGTATTGGGCTAATTGTTCATATGAAATTAGGAGTGTGAAAGAAACTGTACCATCTTTTCCCCAACTTTCTGTGTTCTACTCTAGCTACAAATAGAGTCTTTTTGAGACTTGCCGTGATTGATTGTATTGGATCATTCAGAAACCCTAGACAAACATTAACTGAACAGGCAACATATGCCAAAATGGAGATACAGAGTTGCATACAAAAGGTATGCATATTTAAAGATGCCATATTCTCACAGACTGTGGAGGCTGATAAATTAATGAATTAAAATAAAATCATTGCCCAATATCTATAAGAGATTGGAGCCAAGACTGCCAGTAGATACTCAACCTTTTTATATAAAATGTAATAGTATTTGCACTCAAAATATACACACCTCCTATCTACTTTAAATCATCTCTATATAACTTATCGTACTTCATACAATGCAAATGCTGCTGAAATAGTTTTTATTTTATTGTTTTAGAAGAAGGACAAAAAGCTTATGCCCTGTAATGTTGCTATTGTTTTCCATATGTTTGTGATCCACAATTATCTCAATCTTTGCATGCTGAACCCAAAGGCACAGAAGACTGATGGTATAAAGAAGCCAAGTAATAAACATTTTTATAATACAGAGGGATAGAACCAAGGAGCAATAAAGGCTACTGCAAGATGTAGGAAATGCTAGCACTCCTGTTTAAGGAAGAAAAATTCTGCAAAGGAAGAGGTGAAACATGAAGGTGGTTTACGGACATGACATAAAAAGACTTCCAAGGAAAGTCATAAGTATTCTACAGTTTAATGTTGTTAAAGAAGAAACACATATTAATAAAGTGAATATTAAGCATAGAACAAGATTTTACTGCTAAACCGTGAACCTAGCCCAGTAGCATCTAGACATTGACCTACGACATGCAGTGAACCAATAACTCTCTTTCCCATTGCAAGGAAATAAATTGGCTTACTGATAGTAACTGTCTAGAGGCATGAGGCTTGCCTGTTAGTCCACTATTCTCCTAGCTATACACGGTCTGCAGTATAGATGGGATGTCCAAAAGATTGGGCTGTTCTGTTCTTTAAACTGAAAAGGCAGGCAGAAACACTGAAAGAAAACCCAAGATTTTGAGACAGATTCATTTACATTCACAGGCATTGACCAAAATAATTCCCAAAATATCAGGCCTGATCTCTGGTGAACTAGGGCTTATAGGACATGAGCAAGCAGGAAGTACAGAAGCAGAATACTTGGCTGTCTTTGACTGGATCTTACAATATGCATCACAGTGACCAGCCATTTCTAGGAAACAGAAGCAACCAAAGTGCAAAAGGAAATATTACCTGGGCAAGTAAGAAACTGAAGTGTACTGGCTGGGTAGGAGGGGCATTTTTCACTCATAAAACCTGTCATTCATACCAAATAAGGTGCATACTTTCTAATACACTGCTTAAGTCTGTCATGACACACTGTTGTGCATTGACATCACATGCCATGACCACTGAAGTCCATCTGTCCTGTCTGCCAGTCAAAAGCTTGCCATACGCTCCTCACTTACCTAACAACCACGTTTACAAAGCTGATAAGTAAAATGGGAAGCCATGGTATGAAATAAACACAAGCAAAGATAGCAGAGGTTAATAAACAGTACTGAACATGGAGATGAATGAAATATTTTTGTTCACCTACGGAGATACCTCTCTCTGGAACAGTATACAAAAAAGAACAGAGAAATAATAAGTAGGATCAAAGAAAAGTAATTTTGTTCAGAAATACTGTACTCCTGTCCAATGAGGGGAGCTGAGTGCTTATATACTGTAGATGGAAGGTACACATTTCTGGGTAATGATAACGGCAGAACTATACACTTTGTCATCAGGAACATGGAGTGGTAATTAAGGGTGTAAAAGTGGTTGGGTAAGATATTCAAGAGAAAATAAATTTCAAAGAAAACTAAAGACTAATTATTTGTTCATTAAAACAATAGCATTTCTGTGATTTAAGTGGTGATTCAGTGGAAAAAGAATACCCAGGAAGGTAGCAAAGAACTGTAAACCAAAGGAGAAGGACAAAGAGGAGAAAAGCAGTGATCGGCAGCATCACATGTCGCAGAGATCAAAACTTAGCAAGAGGAAAACGAGCAATATGTTTCTAATCAGGGGTTCACTGGTGACCACAGATTCACCACAGAAGTAGATACAAACTCCAGGTTGCAGTGACAAAGGTTGCATTAAAAGGTCAGGAAAAGGAGATTAATTAGAATTCCTTTTTTAAGCTCAGGTAAGTGGGGAAAATGCATTGAGAGCACCACTTGTAAGAGGAGAGAAGTTCCTTGCAGATGTTTTTAGAACAAAAATCACTGGTGGCAATTATAGAGGCTAACGTGATGAAGTCTGCCAAAAGCAGCTGAAGAGAGAAGGGGGCGAAGGAGAGACGCTAGTACCAGCGAAGCACACAGGCCATGTGGTAAGGATGGTAGGTAAGGAAAGAAAGACAGTTTCTAACACCAAGGAAAGAGGTTTGTGAGGGTCTGCAGACACCCGTTGGCTCTTTCAGGAGAAAAGTGAAAGGTGGGACTGCCTCATCGTGTCTATTTTTGCTGTGAATTTGTAGGACAATACAAGTGTTATGTAAACCTAACAAGAAGGAAAATGGGGAAAGGGAATTTGGATGAGGAAGAGATGAGAGGCAGGTGGAAAGGGCAAGAGGATTTTAGAACGAATCAAGCTATAGTATCTACATGTGTCCTCTCCTCAAGTGATCGCTAGCTGCATGCACCGCAAACCAGCGTGTGCTTATGTATATGTAAATAAACAAACAAATAAGTAAGTAAATGTCACTGTTTAGTGATTTAGATTTAAAGATTTAGACTACTTAAGAATACATTTAAATATTAAGAATATTCAAGAACTACATCTTTGATGTAAAGGTTCAGAATAACTATTAAACGACTTTGGGGAAGGGACTGATTAGGAGCACAGGAGATGATTTCCGAGTCTACTGAGTCCCTTCCATGATTAGAGGTAATATATTTGTGGAACCAATCTGCAAAGCCTTGCAGGGTTACTCATGTACCTTATGGATAACATGCAGGAGACAGTTGAGTTTAAGTGGAGTTTGGCATTCTTGGTGTGAGTGTGGTAGAAAGGCCATGACATTGAATAGTTACCGTGCTGATTAGAAAGTAATAAAAGGGTAAATTTGGATAGATGGGAATGTAAACTAACAACAGGGCTGATGAGGGGGAGGAAAATGGAATGTCAACTGAAGAGCATTATGGAGAGAGGAAGACAGGGAAGGAGAAAGGGGCATTGGAAGAAAGGAAAGGAAGAAAGCAATCTGGAAAAATACATGACTCATTGTGATAAGGAAATCACAGGAAAATCTGTTTCATAATCAAGTAGCTAAAAAATAAGAACATAGGACTATTTTTAAACATTAGTACATGAAATTTTATCTTAAATGTAGTTGGAAATACAGGGCATGGCGTATGTAGAACTGGGAATGACTCTGAAGCATCAAAATTGTATAAGACGATACAGAAATCGGGAATGAAAGAGAGTAAATGGATGTAGCTATCTAGGTAAGGGATGTGAGTATTCCTCAGGACACAAGCAGCTAAGGGCAGCATGACATATGAAATGAATTAGATATAGTTTTCACAGTGAAACGCTCATGTACCAGAATAGTAACAAATGGTAGAATGTAAAGAGGGAAGTCACAATACCTCTTATCAATGAATTGAAGATGAATGCTGGAGAATGAGAAAATAGACATCCATCACTGGAAAAAAATGAAAGCTGTTTTGTTGTTAAGATAGACTGTAGCAAAACACTCTAGGGATAAATTAAGAGTGCCATAGGCATGCACAGGGAATATCCTCCCGGTGAGGTCGGAGGTGAGCCCGGAGTGATGGCAGTGTGCAGGGGCACGTGGAAGGAGTACAGCTCTGACAGTGATAGGAAAGTAAAGTAGATCTGTGAGATTAAAACGTTTAGATTAGTTTGGTTGACAGGGTGTGAAATGCATGTAATTAACTCTTCTCAAGTTTTTATATGTTTATTTTGTATGATATTGATTTAATGTAGTAGAAATGGATGACAACTTGTGTCACTGCTGAAATTCATGTTTCAACTTGAAATAGTCCTAAAATTACTAGTGTGCATTTAGTAGGCACGTCAAATGTAGCACTCAATTTGCCATGAAAATATTACCAGATGCCACTAACTTAGATTATCTTGTGAAGCACAGTGTTATTGGCTAGAGGAAAGGTAGAAGAAAGGACTTTACCTTGAAGAAGGATTGACTTCAAGGCTGAGATAAGATAAGCTTAGATTTTTTTGTTAGATTAGAATATGAGGAAATATCCTTAAAGTCAATATGGCATGACAAGAGGATTCTGGGTCAGCCTAACAGAGTTACTTCTGCACAAATCTTGGGCGCTCTGAACACCAAAATAAAGGACAATCATATATTGGAAGGCATACACAAAGCTGACATCCATTACTCCGTAGACACCAAAAAGAGATAAAGGAAGATGACAGGGAGGGAGAGATTTGCTCATAACAGAATGCCAATTACAAATTGGTACATGTGGAGGTGAGCACAGTGACCAGTCTCGTTTTCAGTCTTGATTCATTTTCTGTTGCTATAACAAGAAGTCTGAGGCTGAGACATGTATAAAGGGAAGAAACTGATTTAACTCAGCAGTCATGGACTCAGTCTTAGGACAGCAAAAGACATTAATAGAAAATTTGCCAAAATCCAAATGAATCTCTATTTTAAAGGTAAAGTGCCCAATCTGTTTCAGCTCTGGGAGAAGAGGATGTGAAAACTGTACTGCCACTGAAGTTTGTACACACTTAAAGTTATTCCAAACTAAATGTTTATGAGAAAAGTATGGAAAATGGCAAGAAAACATGCTAAAACCTTCAGATGTGATGCCCCAAGAAAGACCTTATATCAAACTGCAGCTAGGAATGTATAACCTGCGTTATGGTTTGGGGCCTATTTTGTAAGGTGAAACAATATAATACAAGACACATATTTTATATGATTATTTATAATAGTCATACAAAGAATTATATACAAAACAGTACAGGAAATCTGTCCACACATAAAGACCAAGGAAACTAGCTGAGTGCCTGGATCCCATGATAATGTCCTGCATGTGTCCAGCTGAATATGTAGAACCCACAACAGTGCCTCCCACGAATTCAGCTGGAGACCTAGAGCCCATGACAACATCTCATGCAGTCCTGTTTCACGGATCTGCGCTGGGAAGGCCCAAAGTTCAGTGGTGGAATCTAGGAAGTCTTTTCCAGCGGGGTGAAGGATCTGTGCTAGTAGGCTGAGGCATCTGCACTGGAGCCAGGAGGCATTGCTCAGAGTAAGAACCAGAGCTCCCACGAAAGGCACCACGGGCATCCTCAGCAACAGTGATGTCCTGAGCTCCTCCAGCGGTGAAGACAGCTGAGATCCCATTAGGAAAGCCAGTATAGCAAACTTCTTCTGGAGTCTGAGCTGTGCACCATCTTCCCCTCCAGAGCCAGGAAGTGATGCTCACGGTGAGGACCAGCGCTCCCCCAAAAGGGAACTGAAGCTACTCACAGTGCCAACAAGGTCCCAAGCTCCTCGGTGGTTGAAAACAACCAATTTCATCAGCATGACGAGCTCCTCCAACAGAACCAACAGCTCCTTACAGCTTCTACCAGCTCCAACAGCCTTTCTTCACTCCCAACAGCCTCATTTCTTCTTCTCCAGATCCGTGCCTTATGCTGCTGGCAGCAACCCCCAGGTGGGCTTTCCACATCCAGCGCCATGCTTACTCTGTTCAGTTGGTGGTTTTAAATTGACCACCAGTTATCATTCCACTACAATGTGTATGTAACCACAAGGAAAATGATACAAATATAAATGGAGAATGTTTTACTGAAACACAACAATATCGTGTTATTCAAAATTGATGTATAGATTAATAACTACAAGTGCCATAAATGTAAAGGCAATGCCAAATAACTGTTCCAGCTTGAAATATATTAACACACATGGCAACTAGATACAATGTGGGATCTTGGGCTGCATTTTGTCTTGGCAGGATAACATTATTATGGTACAGTACGTAAGTGGATCAGCAGGAGTGAATTAGAACATGGATGGTACAGTACAAAAAATACACTGTGCTGCGTTTAAATTTAATTAAGTAGAGAGATCATTCTGTATTTATATATTGAAATATTTTAAGGAAATATAGCTTGGTATATGCTTTTCATCTCACAAGGCTCTGACAATTATACTTTACATGAAGATAACAAAAAATAAAGCACATTTTTGATTATATAAGGGAGTGAGAGGGAGAACATTTAGTTGGTTGTATATACTTCTACATTTCTCTGTTATAAACTTTCTATTCCATTTATTAGAAAGAAACAATTTTCTTCTAACAGAGATAGTGAAACTAATACTTGTGGGAGAATAAATATAGAAGCAAACTTTTTAGGCTGAGAAGAGCACTTTAAGATGTTGAGTTTATTTACTGTTTAATTAATTTATTTATTTATTTGGAGACAGGATCTCACTGTGTAGTCTGGCCTGGTCTTAAACTCATGAGATAGCCACTCATGATATTGCCCAGGCTGGACTCAAACTCACAGAGATCCTCCTGCACCAGCCTCTCAATTGCTGGAATTATAGATGTATGTCACCATGGCCAGCTAAGACGTTGATTTTAGAAACATCTTTCATGTGTATATCCCAAGAAACTTGAATGATGCCTTATAAATAAAAGCTGCTCTTGAGCTTGAATGAATGGGGGAATAAATGAAAGATGGATAATACTAGAGAAATTATCTAGAATATTGAACACAAGAGACATTTTGTCTCCCACTATTTGAGGCAATGCAATCTTTTAATACTGTATCAGTGTCCCTAGAATAATACATACAGGTAATGTTTGATATCAGGCAAATAACAGCCTCGCCAGTGACTATGGAAGGTAATTTATCAAGTGTATGTAACTATGGTTAAAAGAATTAATACATTGCTATGTACTAGTATCAAACCACGAGCTGTGGTTGTCTTATAACCCTGGAAAATTCCATTTACACATTCATGCACCAATTAATAGGTTGGTGAGTTATGACAATTAAAAGAGAAATGCCATGTTTAGCATTACATAAAGTCAAAAGGCTTCACATTTCATGCTATATTTCTTTTTTTTAATTTTATTTTTAAGACAAAAGAACCCAGAATAACACAGAAATAATACAGAAAATACCAAGTTATAGAGAAGATAATAGGGAATTGGCACTGGATGCTGTGTATCATAGTTATCTTTGTATTTGTTGTAATAAAATCAATAAAGGATATACAAATTACAGAGGAGACAATAGGGAACCATCACTGGATGCTGTATTACATAGTGTTGTCTTTGCATTTGTTAACACAAAAACAATAAAGGAAATACCAGATTACAGAGAAGATAGTAGGGGGTTACCACTGGCTATTGTATTACATAATGATGTCTTTGTTGTCTTCATCTTTATTACTCGGTTATATAGATCAGGGCTTGTTCAATTAATCAATTTTCTCCACTTTACCACCATTGTTCTACTTCCCTGTCAGTGATCTTCCCACTAGTAGTAACTGCACTTTTGGTTTATTTACTCCCTCATGCTCTTACTTTGGGGAGAGAACTGGCTGCTTTTAAATATGTTGTATATTACGTGGGTGTACACCAATTACTATGGCAGGAAGTGGAGAAGCACCCTTTGGCAATCCCTCACAGATGTTGAGTGTCCAGTCCAGTAGGCGGGGTTACACAGTGAGCTGCCATACTCTGTCAGTGCGGCTGCGTCTATAGGCTCAGACAAGTCTTCAGGGCCTTCCTGGGGGCCAGGCAAAGCACCTGGCACACCCCAGTGTCCAGGTGGAGTGCCTGGTATGCCCTGGGGGCCAAGTGGAGCTCCAGGGGCAGGACAGAGTGCCTGGAACTACCCGGTGGCCAGGTAGAGTTCCAGGGGTGGGGCAGAGTGCCTGGCACACCCCGGGGGCCAGGTAAAGCACCTGGCATACCTCGGGGGCCAAGTGGCGCTCCTGGCATGCCGCAGGAGGTGGGTGGAGTGCCTGGCATGCCCTGGGGCCCAAGTGGAGCTCTGAGGGGGCAGAGTGCCTGGCATGCCCTGGGGCCCAAGTGGAGCTCTCGGGGTGGAGCAGAGTGCCTGGCACACCCCAGGCCTAGGGTGGACCTCCTGGCACACCCTAAGGGCCAGGCAGAGTGCCTGGCATACCCCGGGGGCCGAGAAGAGCTCCAGGGGGTGGGGTGGGGCGCCTGGCACAACCCAGGGGCCGGTTGGAGCTCTGGATATGCCCCAGAGACTGGGGCTGGCCCTGGCTGATCCAAGTCTGTGGGGTCACCCCCGTGGACTCCCAGATTCTGTCCCAACGTTTGTCTGTGGGAGGTGCAGTCTAGGTCCTCTGGGCTCTCATGCAACCAGAAGGGAGGCCCCTCCCCCCTCAGGCCTCCGAGCTCCCCACCAAAGTGCTTGGTATCCCCTCATAGGCCATTAGTGTCTTTGGAGACTAACCCCTCCCAGCTAGAGAGGTGGGTCTACACCCTAGTTCCATGTCTTCACCTCATCCCACCACTCAGTCTTGTTGGGCATTGGGTGCACTTACAACGCTGGGCACAAGTGGCATGAGGTCTCTTCCACCTGTGCTCCCCATGATAGATCATGGTGTGTACTAAGTTTAGTCATTAGTTCTCGGAAAGAATTGCAGGATTTTCTCGGGTCTGCTGTGTAGAGTATGTTGTTGTCTCTCAGGCTCCAGGACTGCTGCTTTTCATGTAGTCTGATGCTCTGGGTTTGTACATTTCTCATATATGCAAACAATGTGGAGTCTTTCTTGATGCTCGTGTTAGTTTAGGGTGAGTCCTGAAGCACATTGACTCAGCCAGTTGTTAGGATCACATGGTGCCTGCTCAGGCCACCAGGACTCATGGTGCTCTGAGAGGAAGTTCAGGGTGGGAACTGAATTCCAGTAACTCAGCTCATGCTCCCTGCTTGGTGTTGGAGTGAGAAGGGCGTGGGACTGTGTAGTCCACCTCTGTCTGCAGCTCAATCTTTCTGTTGTGCTCCAGCTCCCTTTTATTTTTTTTTTGACTGGATCCCTGGGAATTTCTATGGTCCTGGGGTCGCTTCCATTGCTTTCTGCTACTCTTTGCTGGTATTTGCTGACACAGTATAGAGGTCTGAGGCCATATCCTCGGGGCAGGCATAGAGCTGGGTGTGGTGAGCTCCTCACTGGTTGCCTTGACTCCGGCCTGCCTCAGGACACTGATTAGAAAGATTTCTGCAGAATGGGGATTCTGCTTCAATGGCCTTTGTAACCTCCCATCCTCACACTGGATTGGACCATTCCTTCTGGCCGCCGCTGTTTCGTTTCCAGGCTGCGCTTTCTCCTCTCCCGCTCTGGACCAGCTCTCAGGACTGTGCTCACCTCTGGCCATGGAAGGGCCAGTGTGGTGATAATGGAGAGCCAGGACGCCCACAGCGCCGTCTTCCTGTAGTTCTGGGCTTCGTGAGGCTTCAGACTGGTGCAGCTCTCTAGCAAGCCTTGGCCCTCCAGCCCATTGCCGAATTGGCTGCTCTCACTGATTCGCAGCTGCTGCTCCTCCTCTGGTTCGCACACTGGAGAGCTCAGAGGGCCAGCGCTGGGGGTGGTGGTGAAGGGAGTGCGCCCGGACAGTGGCAGGACCGCAGTGCCGGGGGCCTGTGGTGCTCATTGCCCGAGGCTGGCTGCATGGCACAGGGCTCCAGATCCCAGCAGCAGTGGCGAGCACAGCGTGGAGTCAAGTCTGAAGTGGCAGGTGCCATGGAGCCACTGGGCAGATGGATGCACTGAGGGACTGAGCAGAGGGAGAGGAGAGGGCAGCCATGGCAGGAGAGGTATGTGGGGCGGGGTGCGGCCGGGACTGATCTGAGTGTGGTGTGGCTCAAGTGGCCAGTGGAGGAGGTTGGTGCTGCGCTGTCTACTCAGGAATTTCCTTACCTGGCCGATTTGGAATGCTTGCACGAGCAAGGGCCTCTGAGGCTGAAGCTGTGAGTACCGGAATGAGGGGGCGGGCTTCGGGTTTGTGGGCAGTGGTGGCTCCTTCCTTTTCCAACTTCTCTTCCTCTGAGTGCGCCTCGGCGGTCCTCTGAGCTTTTTCTCCTGGAGAGGTCTTGTTTGCTCTTTCTGAAGGTTTCAATTTCCCTTTCAGATCTTTTCTGGATCTGGGGCACCAGGGCACCCATTTCTCTCCTTCTTGTCTTTCTTCTATTGCTGTATTTCAGTGTCTCATTGGAGATCCTCTGGAGGGATCTTTCTCTGCTGCTTACCTGGTTGCCATCTAACTGGAAGTCCTCACGCTACATCTCTTAGTTTGCATTCTTCTGCTACATTGCAGAGAAACTTCATTAAAAGACCCCCTCAGTTTTATATTTGCTTTTTTTGGGAAACCAAATGTATTCACTGCAGGCTAAATGTGAAATACATAAGTAGGGATTTGTTGGAAGTTTTCAAACAGCAAGTTAACTGAAGGCTTACAAAAGTTACATTGAAGTGATTTGAAATAATATGGATTTAAATTTAAAAAGCGGCACTTTTTTGATGAATTCTTAAAATGTATGGGCACATGATTTTCTGTTGTGCACATACAGAGAAAATGCTTTTCTTATTTATATGCAGGTAGTTTCCAGAGACTTTATTACCACAGCTTAATGTTTTCACATCGACTTGCCCAACATGTAAATGGGTTTGGCATTCCATAATCTCTATGATTTGTGGAAGATGATTAAGAAAAGATTCTATCGTAATGAATCTTCAGATAGTGATGATATTACATTTTCTCATAGTACGAGTTTTTTTTTTTTTTCCTGAAGTGGGACACAGGAAATTGTGTATTGTTCTTAGTAATCAAAATGAAAAACACAACTTCATTCTCTTATTTCTCTAACAAAATTCCTATATAAGCAGTTGGTACATTTTCCATTTCAGTAACTATTTTGTAATGGAATTTTAAAAAGCTGAAACAGAAATTTAGGCCATTTTATAGCTCCCTTGGTGCCCAAGGTATCTGCTTATCAAAATGGTTTTCAGTGTGATGAGTTAAACATGAGCAAGGAAGTGACTGGCAGAAACAAAGCTTTTAGCCTTCAGACAGAATGTGAAATTGTGAACGGTTTGGTGGTCTGAGTATTTATACCAAAGCAAGAGCTGAGGCTCTGTCTTATATCCCTGGGCAAATCCCTTTGCACATCTATGCATTGATTAATAGGCTCATGAGTTGGGCTTTTCCATCTTGTCTTAATTAATATTTGTACTATGTTGTGGGGAATTTAAAGGAACATCTCTGCAGAAACTTAAAAAAATAATTTGTTGCTTTGTGGAATACAAAAAGAAAAATGAACACACAAAGTTTAAGCGACTGACAATGAGTGATAAACACAGTTTTTAGTTCATCAGAGTAATTTGGCTCACTATCATTAATGCTATCACTGATCAGAAGGATTTGGGAAACACAGGAATAATAGGAATTCTTAAATTGGGTCATGGTAGAAAAAGTGCATACAAGTAAAATGAGGGAGAAGAAATTTTGGATAATATCCAAATAGATTCTTCCAATCAGACCCTACCTCCTAACAGCATAATCTGCTCTACATATATAGTGTGTCCATACTCTGATCACCTTGATAGAGATCCACCTGTGAACCCTAGAAATAAGCTTTCTAGAAATAACGTTTCTGCCCTGGCCTTCAAAAGATCCATGCACATTTCTTTATGGGAAATATATTTAGTCCCTTTATAAGAGTCACCAAAGTCTTAATAGTTCCACTATTGCTGAAAAGTCCAATTTCTAGATTTCTTTTAAGACCAAATGGATAATCTTAGCTGTAAGCCCCTATAAAAATCTACAAAAAATTTACATGCTCACAGCACACACTTTTATGGGGTAAACAATCCCATTCCAAAAGGGAGAAACTGGGAAACAGAGGCAAATGGTACCAAAGGAGAGCCAAAACCTAGGAGGTCAGTCATTAATTTCTGTAGTTCTGTATCTAGCATCTGAACAGGTGGTGGTGCGATATTAGTTCCAAGGGCTTGGTTGTGCCCACCCATATCGAACTGCTGGTTACAGTCCACAGAGCCTCTCTGGAGGCTACTCACACACTGCTTGCAGCTTTTCCACATGCCTGGCTTATTCAGCTTCCTGTCATCAGTGCACTTTGAATTTACTCACCTACTTTCACAAATTATCTTTTCAAGGTCCCAGTGCTTGTCTCCCACACTTTCTTCTGAAGCCTGAGTGTATTTTATAACTCTTGCATTGTGCATGTCTGAATATTAGCACCATATGAATGACACCAAAGGCGGCTGTGAGGTCAAGTAGTAGCCAAACCCCCTTTCATCGTAGCTCCAGAGGCTTCCACATGCCTGGATGGCTTAACCAAATCCTGACGTTCAAATTTCCTGGATAATACTTCTGGATTAAGGGATCTGTTACTCTGTTCCCAAAGGAAAGTATTACAATTTGAATTCTTTAGACTGCAGATGGGAAGTTGCCAATTTCTGTGTTGCTCACAAATTATCTTTCCTATTGTCCTAATGCAAAGCATTTGGCTTCTTTTTTTTTTTTTTTTGCGGTACTGGGAATTGAACTCAGGACCCTGCGCTTGCTAGGCAGGCGCTTATTCCACTGAGCTATATCCCCAGCCCCTTGGCTTCTTTTAATGCTCACCTTCCAAGTAAACTTTGCTCAACCAAAAACTTCACAGGTATTTCCTTTTAGGCCACCAGCAATTTTTTTCAATTTATTCATCTCTGCTTTTTGGTTCTAGCTTTCAGGATAGATATGTCCAAAAGCCAGTGGCAAGACATGTACCACATCCTCAGTAACAGACTACCCTAGAATTCCTACTGTCAGATTAAATATCATAATGCTTTTAACCTGAGTCCCTTGCAAATTCTCAGGGCATCAGCAAAATGTAGACTTTGCTTTTTTCTTTTCCCAGAGCATAACACTTATGGTCCTGGTCCCCAACTGAAACTCCTGAGCTTGGTCTTTACTCTCTGTTTTTATCAGCATTCTGGTCTTGTGGACATCAAACAGAATTTCCCACAAAGGTCAGTTTACAACATTCTAGGGCTTCTTTAGCTAGCCTCTCAAAACTTTTCCAAACTTCTCCCTGGAACTACTTCCAAAGACTTCCAAAAAACATATCCAGCAATGGTCACCACAAAGATCCTGATTATTTCAAATCAATATGTCTTTTAGTCACTTTTCCATTGTTGAGAAACAATATCTTTTTTCTATGGAAAAAAAAACAAAACAAAATTTCCTAACAAAATAATGGGACAATAGCAATAGATAATACACTGTGTATAGTTATCTTCACTGTAGTTAATTAGAGTACAAATATGGGCATAAAAACTTCTCCAAGGGATATTACCACAAATCTTTCTTTTCAATGAGCAAGATAAACTAGTAGAATAACTGTTTTGTATTTTGTCTTTTTTAAATCCTTTTTCCTTTCTTCCTGGTAACTTCAGTTTAAAAGATTAGAGGTTTATTGGGTTAACAATTTCTTGAGGGTTTTTTTTTTTTTTTTTTTTTGCCATAGTTGGCAAGATCCAACTCAGAAAGTGGATGGTAGAAAATTCGGGGTAGAGGACTGGTGATGGTATCATGGTGAGCAGGCAGCAAGGAGAGAAGGAAGGAGCCAGGGAGAAAAATATACCCTTCCAGCTTATGCCTCTCATTTCCCACCTTGTCTAACCAGGCCCCCCATTCTAACAGCACAATCAACTCTAAATACAGAGCATGCATTGTGTAAAAGCATCCTCAAACCCCAATTCTGAGTACAAATGAATCTGTCAGTACATCTAGGTATAAACTAGAGTGATAGTCAAGTTACAGAAGAGCAACAACAAGAAAAGATGAGGAAGAGGAAAACAAAAGCTTCTACAGCTTTGCCGACTTCTGGATATCTCCAGTTCATTATCATTTCTTAATAGTTATATGACCTTAATGAAGCCCTTATAAAATCTCTCAACTAACACATTCCATTTATCTTCAAATAAAAGCATTCTTTTACTCATTTTCACAGAGTGATGCAATTTTTAGAGGTAGAGAAGTTTCTCAATTGGAAGATATTTTATCTATCTCCACATTTTACCAAAGAACAAAATGAGAATACAAGTGATACCCGCTTTTCTGACTTACAAATTACCAGAATCAACATCTGTATCTGAGACTCATTCCCTAGTCTTCCCACCTTTTGTACCCTAGTAAGAATTGCTCATTGTGTTCTGCTTATACTCTGCTAGGAGTTTTCTACACTGCTCTTCAAGCTGTTCTAACCTATGTCCATTGCCCATTTTCAAAACCATTTCCATATTTTCGGATACTCATTCTTAAGAAAAGTGTTACTCTTTGGAAATAATTCTCTGTGTTAACTTTTTGCTACTATACTGAATTACCTGACCTGGGTTACTTCATGATGAAAAGTGGCTATTTGTGGCTCATAGTTCTCATCAAAAGATAAAAACTTGTAGCTTGTGATGGTCTCACTGCTAATATAGTGGCAGCATGGTAGACAGAATCACATGGCAGGAAAGAGAGACAGAGACAGACAAAGACAGAGAATGATTGTGATTGAGGTTCATCCCTCATTCTTATAAAGCTACCAGTAATTGACCCATGGGAGTTCTCCCCCGATGACCTTATTTATTCTATTTATTTATTCATTTATTCATTTATTGATTGATTGATTTTAAGAGAGTAGCAAATAAGAAAAAGAACAGCAGCAGCATACCAACATCACAAACGTCAATGAAACAAAGCAAGAACATCAAAAGTCATACAGGGTTTAAAGTCAAAATGATAGGAATGAATAGTGGTTGTTATTACATATTATCTTCAACTACATTGCTCAGATTACCAGATGTAAAGATAGAAGACTGTTCAAACCATTAAAGAGAATTAAAAATATTATTAGGTAAAACAGTAGAGATAGCACAGAGTTTCACTGGACAAGACGGTAGGAATTCACCATGGTTACTCCACTGCATATTGTTGTCTTCAAACCTTATTTAATCCCAATCTCCATCCTAAATCCATACCTATATATGCTGTATTTGAATTAAGTTTTCACTCTCCCAGTACCTCACAGTGGGGATTGAATATCACCATATGAACCCTTGGGAGATACTGAAATACTGTACAAACCATAGCATGTATGCATCTCTAACAACTGAGCTAAATATTGAGGATCAGAAGGGTGCATAAAGACATCCCTTCAGCAGAAAAAATATGCTGATCAGTAATGCAGAAAATCAAGAAAAATAAAGGAAAAATTATAGCACTTTTACTTCTAAAAGTTTCATGAGTGTAGAAAAAGAATGTCTGAAATAGAATTCCAACCTCAAAATCCTGAGAAAATTTTCCTTGAGAGAAGCGCTACCTTAAGTGATTAACATTCATAATTGCTTATGGTATTTTAGTGAAACAGATATTTCTCTAATTCCAGCTGGCTGATCAGAAAACACTGATTTACAATTTTTCAATAGTGAAGAAGAGGAGGGAAATTGAGACTAAGAAATAGTCTTGGGGAATTAGACTCAATGACAAGTTTTGGGAATAATGAGATGTACTTCAGAGTAAAGTACACACACGGTAGAGGTAAATTTGAGGATAAATACCTCTCCGTTGAGTCCTATGATTTGTTCACACAAGAACTCCCAAATGTTTATAGTCTTTGAGATACATATAAAAAGGAATATTTGCAAAATATGAGCATCATCAACTTCTCGCACTGTCAGCAACTGATGTATCAACAAAGAACTTGTATCTGTATTTAAAGTTGTAATGATGTTAGGTAAGTCATGTCAACGAACTTCTCACTTCTTTAAGTTTCCTCTCCTTACCACTGTCCACTGTCCAGAAAGTAGACCTTGGGTTTTTTATACTTATTTTCTGTAAATTACCAAAGAGTATAAAGAAGTAAAGTAAGAGAAAGAGAGAGAGAGAGAGAGAGAGAGAGAGAGAGAGAGAGAGAGAGAGAGAGAGATGATTATATCAGGTACATGGAAGAATTGAAAGGGATGTTTGAGGTTAATAAGCTTCTCCTACCTCTGACTCTGATACCAAGAGCACATGATTGTGCAATTAAATAAAAAGACATTCTACATTCAATGTACGTGGAATGCTTTGGCAAGATTGCCACGTGAAGTGAATGTATTAATACAAGTAGAAACCACATATTAAGAAGCAGTTTGTAAAAAAATTTATGAGTATTCATTTTTAATCTTAGCTTTTAAACTTCGTATTCTTTGTGAAGAATTGAATGTGCCTTGTATAATTAATCCAATATAAAATTATACTTAAAAAGATCAGAGATAATTAAAGAAAAGTGAGAGAGAGCTATACCACACACCCTAAATTAAAAATTCGCGCAATAAAAAAGCTCTACAGAAGTGTAAATTACTCAAAATAGTGATGCTGACAGATGATTATTCATTATCTATTTTTATTCTGCCAGACATTTTAAAATATACACAATACACAAACTATTTAATAGCCTTTCCTTTTACTCAGCAATATGTTGAAAATGTATTTTTGTGATAACAAATGTATATAAATGTAATTTTAGATACTACACTATATTCCAATGTACAACTACATCAAGTAGCTGCAAAATCAGTACTACTTTATATATATTTAAACTGTTTCTAATGATTAAATATTATAAGTAAAGTTAATGCATGTCCTAGAACAGACATGTAGCTAATCATTAACGGCAGAAAACAGGAAGATTTTTTATCAAAATTGTTAGCAAAGCTGCATGACCGAGCTTTAAACTTTGTTCAGCAGAAATGATTTCCCGAATAACACCATGGAACAACCCCCGTAGGACAATACCTAATTCTACCCCAATCTGGAAACCATAACTATCAAGAGCAGACTTTATAATATTTAATCCAAAAAGGCTATCTTTGGTGCCATGCATGTGAACCACAATTCAGACAGCAATCAACACTAAAACTTGTGGCCCAAGGAACTGAACACTTTAGCTATCATTTTCAGAACAGGGGAGATAACATCACCTCCTTACCTGCTCACTGCAGGAGTAATCTGCCAAGCTGTGGCACAGGAACTATGGTCCCAGAGCTTGCCTCTACACCCATGAATTACTGGTACATAGGATGCTGCCACAGAGCTCCAATGTGGGCAAAAGTGTGCTTGATAACAGGACATGGAAGGAAAAAATAAATGACCTTCAGATCAAGTCTACGGGAGTGAATCCATGTAGATGAACCTAAGCCACATCAAGAATCTTAGACTCAAGACAATCTGTAAGATGCATAACATTTCCGAAGGGAAAGCCAAGAAGCGTGGAGTGGAAGCTAAGTGCTAATTCCATATATTCCCTGAAGCTGCCTGATTTTGACAATCTACTCAGTAGATAACCTGACTTCAGTGGATATTATCTTGGCACTTATTTCAACAGTGAGCAAGTTAATCAATTTTTATTATTCTCAAAAAATGTTATCACTTTATGAAAATTTCTTGAATTTGTGCATTTTCAATGAGTTAAATCTATATGACGGGAATTTATGACTGATACTGTAGACACAATTACTTATGCACTATAATAAGAAGGAAAATGTAAAAACCAGTTTCACACAGCAGTAAGCAAAGTGCAAGCAGAATTTTTCAGCATTTCTCATGTAGAGTGCTGTATTATTGTCTAATCTTTGCTTTGTGAGAGACTCCTCTCTTTTGTAATCAAAATGTATAATAGTTAATAACAAAGTTAGCTAAATTTAAATAAATGCACTGATCATTTGCATTTCGGCTGGAATTAGTAGTGCCCTAAATTTCTATTGAGATTTTTTAAATATAATTTTTACATCTACATGTAATTGATATTTATAAAATATTTTAATATTTATTTTATATGTTAAAGTAATTATTATGATGATGTCTAAATGTCCACGTATTATATGTTACAGCATTGTAACGTTTGATGCATTGTATCAACTTGAGAAGTTTAGAAGTTTAACAAAACCACTGAGCGGTGAGACAGGGTCCTCAATTTGTAAACATTATCCCGTGCAAGAGGAAGGCAGGGAGATGGTATGGGTGCTACACGTGCCCTAGAGGAGGCAGCCTGCTTACAATATACAGGGTAAAAGAGGCCTGCCGTCTGCCTTTTGCTCTTGCTGCTTCAGCTGTCTTTCACCACCATGAATGGTTGCCTCTCATCACACCACTCTGCCTTGGAGCCAGCTGAAGACAGGCTGAAACCACCAGAAACTGTAAGCTAAATAAACCTCTCCTTCCTTAATTTTATATGTTGGATATTTTGTCTCAGAAACAAGAGAAATGCAACTAAGACAAGTACAAAAGAAAGCATCTAATATAAATAGTTATAAAATACTTTCCCTTGGCTGGCTAGAAATTCATAATCACAATTTGATTGGGATTGATTTGCAATATAACAGATTGTGAGCTAAGTTGAGAGCGAAAACTGTTACTCAAACTTAGAGATCATTCTCTTTAAACATATTTTGGGGGGACATCAATCCCAGAATGTGGTGATTTCACATATCTTTCTCATTCATTGGCTTTGCAGAGCAGTCTAAGAGGAACAACTGAGGGAAGAGAAGTGACTTGTTCTACACAAATGTAAAAATATTTTCTCATTTGTTCTTTTAAGGTGAGCAAGAAGAAAAACAAATGGAAATGAAAATGGAAACAAATGGAAATGAAAAAGAATAAAGAATACTCTAGAATGATAAATGACTTACTGTTTCAAATTTTCTGTGTTAGTCAGTTTGTGTCTTTTTCCTATGAATTCAGTCTATATCTTAAGTTTTTGTAAAACTCTTGTAGATAGGCCATCAGTGCAGCAATGGTATTTATTTGTTTTTGAATTTCTGTTAATCTTTATGAGGTAAGGGTTTGTACAGTTTCTTATTCATGTCAAGTATATGAACACAAGAATAAATTTAAATAAGGAATGTACAAAAATCATGGAACAAAGGCAGCCATGCATTCCTTTGACAAATGAGTGTAGATACTTCTTAGTCTTACCACATGCTATCCTAGCCTCTTAGCGGGCTATGGAAGATGAGAAACCTATGCTCTTGCTTCTCGGGGTGCTGATACTCTTAATTCAACAAATTAATAGCATTGTTTCTGATTGTGACAACATGCAAGTTATTATAGAGAGTGGCTGCAACTGGAAACCACCTAAAAATTGGTGATCATGACATAACTTTTTGAAGTAAGTAAAAATCCTTATAGTTCAACTGGAAGGTAGGAGGGGCATTAGATATGCAGTAATATATGGAAAGTTAAAATTTCAACAAATCTTACCTAGATTTTAAGCATAGAGAAATAACAATTAAAATCTGGGCTGTATGTGACAAAGAAAATTATGGGAAGCATGTGTTTTTTTCTCCAAAGTGATCCTATGTAAAAATAAATTAAAATATTTACTATAGAAGATTAATTATGAACTTATGTTACAAATAATTGATCTCTGAATATTCAATATTGACATAAATAGAAAAAAATGGTATGCCTTAATTCATGCATGTTTTCTCATAAATTATGTATGTATGAGTGGTTGATGAGAAAATTCATTAAATGTTTAACTTTAAAATATTATTACAGTAAAAGACATATTGTCATTAATCCACCTCACAGTGCTCCCAGGGTTTTCAACTCGCTTATCTCATCATTTTTGTGTTTTTTCCGATCAGTTTTCCAAATATTCTGTCATGAAAATACTTTGTTGCCCTGTGTGACTTCCTCAGTTTCCTACTTAGTTCAAAATGTTTACTTTCATTGTCATTTTCACTTTGAGGAAAAGCCACATATCACATTGTCTGGTTACTTTTCTCTCATTGCTGAGACAAAATATCTGACATCCAAAATTAAGAAAGGAAAGATTTATTTGTCTAACTTTGTAGAGATTTCAGTCCATAATCTGCTGGCTCCAAGGTAGAGCGCCATGGCATAGGATCAACAGTTTGAGGCAGCAGAAGACAGCAAAAGCAGCAAGAGCACAAGGGGAGGGAGGAAAGCCACTTCCCCCTTATATTGTGTATCATCTTCCCAGGCCCACCATCTCCATGCTCTGCTGTTCCACAAACTGATGATGTTTACAAAGTAAGGACCTTGGCCCCCTTCTGAATCACTTTGCTGAACTTTCAAACTTCTTAAGTTGATACAGTGAAAAACATCCTAGAGTGTTAATAACCTGTCCTTTTCAGCCCAGGATGTAGAACTGCTGAGTAGTTTAGTTATGCTTCTATGCTCCTCAAGTTGACACAACATATCAACCATAACACACATATAGCCAGAATTAGATGGATGACAGGACACTGCAACATTTACCAGCCTGCCTTTCCACTGAATGGCACTGGGCAGCCGCATCCACTGCATATTGCAAAATCATATTTCCTATAGATACATGCATAAAATGACTTTCACCACAACTGCAGATAGTAGCAAGAAGAGTGGAATCAGTGTACTCAAGCAAAACGGAGACTTTTGGGGGTGATTAATATGAACCTTACTATAATCATTTTAGCAATATAATTATTTATCATGTATTTTTCACCATGACTGTGGTGCTAATATCTAAAACATAGACAACAGACAATTCAGTTTTGAAAAGGATGCACGTAGAAATAACACTCCCATTTCTTTTTGTCATGTGAAGAATAATGCCAAACACCCTCAGTATTTTCTATGGTTCAGTGTAGATTGCCACTTTGGCAGTCTTTAGCCTCTGTGTAGTTCAACTTAGAGAAAGAGATGGAGAAATTTTCAGAAACTCTAATTTTTCTTTCCCTTATGTCACAAGGAGTTTTGTGCTTATCCACCTCAGCACTAACCTTGAGTTCAATATCTCTGTTGTGAATATAGAGTCCCTAATTTTGAATGTAAAAGTACAAGATAGATTCCTATTCACAAACACTGCCTCAGGGATCCATGCTGCTGCAAGCTAAATGCTGACAAAGGTTGAGCATAATTATGGGTGTTCTTAGATCTTAGAACCATCAGTGGATCAATGGTAATTTGGAGTCTCTGCATCATAACACCATGATGTTAAATTTATTTCCATGTAAATTTTAGGACTGTCAAAGCTCTGTCCTTTGAGTTGCTCTATCTCTGTTAGTGGAGTTCTGTGTAGCCTCACTCTTAAATATCACAATAAACATTGGAAAAAAGAATCATAAGCAAGATGTTTTGTTGGCTAGAAACTCTCTTCTTGAGGACTTCAAAATTTTGTGTTTTTAGCATTATTCACGGTAGCACTTCATTTTCAAAACAGCTCACATTAAACAACTGGGCACTTTGACATTGAAAAATTAAAAAAAATATTTAGGCATTGTGTGTGAACAATCCATATTCTCATAGTAATTTTTATTCTTTCTTTAAGGCTGTAGGCAGTAAGTGTACATTTTGTAACTCCTAGTAAAGGCCTTTTTGTTTCTTTTGCACTATCAGCAGGAATGGTCTATAGAATGTCATTACAATGAGACAGATGAAGTGTTTGATGCATGAGAGACCCAGGAAAACTTGCCTTTTGCATATGCATAGGGATCCTAGTGATCTTTCCTCTGCTTTTGCTCCCCTCTGCCCTCTGTCTATCTCTGTCCCCACATCCTTCTCCTCCTCTGCACACAGTCCATCTCTTCTCTATCGTCTCTCTTTCATTTTGCCTTGAAAATTATTTATACTTTGAACTTCTTTTATTAGAGAAGGTATGCAATATTTAGCCCTCATGTCTGATTTATTTTATTTAGAATTATGGTCTCAAGCTCTATTTTTCTAGCATTAACTCAAAGTTATCTTTCTTTATGTCTGAGTAGTACACCTCCAATTCTTCTAGAATTTCAACTCTAGTCCTCTTTCTCTAGAAATATCTTCAGAGCCCTTCTCATTTAGTGATAATATAAAAAAATGTTTCCTTTGTTTCTGGATTGCTAGTTAGTTATATCTTGAGATGTTTGGACAAATGTAGGATTAGAAATGGTAATCAAATTATAATAAAAAGACAATATATCAAAATATCTAAGAGAATATTTAGTCAAAACTCTCATATTTTGTTGGTGGCAAAACTAGGTTTAGAAAAAATAAATTTATTTTGTGTATTCATGAGTGTTTTACTTCCTGAGGCCAGATGAGCAATTAAAGCATGATGATTAGAATTAAATGCCTTATCAGAGGGTCTGTCAATTAGTGTGTATATATATATACACACACATATTATATATTACAGTATTATATACAGATGAATTTTGTAGAGGAAATTGTAGAAGCAACAACAATCACATATAGAGCCAGGTGTCCTTTTACAATAATCAACATACTGTATTGTGTACATTATCTTGTATTTAATGCTGTGCTTTGAAGAGCTCAACGTTATAATATGAAGACCTCATTTATTCAAAAATCTTCATTGGATATTGAATCTGTGAAAATATCCCGATGAGATGTTCCTGAATTTTTACCTAATGACTATGATGTTAATATTAGAACATTTAAAAATGCACAGCTATTCTTATATTACACTAATACCGATAATCTAATAGATAATAGTATCCCCTATTATAAGATGGGGCTCCAGCATGTGATAAGGTAGGTTTCAGGGCTAAGGTCTCAGAGAAAATATTGAAGGTTTATCCGTCCCTTCTCAGAACACAAGAAAGTTCCTTTTTAAAAACAATATATTTGCTTTAGAAAATGAACCTACACCAGAAATCTTTTCTCTCTAGGGCTGCAGTTGTGACTTCCAGTAAAGCAAAGCTATTTTATTTTAGCTTTACATTGTACATTTTGATGATCTTACTATTCAACATTTAAGATGCAATTATGGCAGGACTGATTGCAATTTATAACTGAATGACAGAACAAATTTCCCTTCTGAACTTTTTCAAAGTCAAAACCTCCAATCAGAATTTTAGGGAATGTAGACTGTTTCTGAAGGCATTTCACAACCCACTTTCACACAGGAGCCCGCTTTATAATTTTAACACTTTAGAGGCTTGGAAAATAAGTCCTTGATAAAGAAATGTCTATGGATATAGACTACCATTGCTTTGTGGTTAAAAAAAAAACAAACCTCCTTTCTCTTTATGTTTGTAGGTGAGTTAGTTGTCAAATCTATTTATTAACTTATGCTGATCATTATTCATTTAGTAAGGATGTTATTTGCTGCACACAAAGACATGTAATTTAGAATGTGTCCATGAATAGTTCTGAACTGTGACAATGCTTGGTAGTCATCATCAGTGTAACTTTGGACTCTAAAGATGGCAAAGAATACACTAGAAACATTCACTGTAATCCATTCCCTTAGGTGTAGGACAAGTTTAATGATCTATGACCTAAAACTATGTTCTGTCTAAACTGAACATTTGGCATATAGACAGGAACACAAGCTACACGGTATTCCTGATCATTTTTGGATCTAAAAACACTTGACTAAGCTTAAGCATTAAACTTGTAAGCCTTTAGCGAAGTTTAATACTTATGTTCTTCCTACTTAATACATTTTTAAAAAATTATATGAATCAGTCAGGACTAGGTCTGACAGGCCTCATAAAAGATCTTCACTGATTGTGTCCATCTTCTTTGTAGGTTCATTCATCACTCTTCCCATGTTTCCATTTCTGTGCCCCTTTGTTTTCTCCTCCCAGAAAAGCAGAGTTCTTGAAATCTTTCAGACTGCCTCAAACTCTGACTTTCTCTGTAAAACCAGGTCTCATTCTTCGAGCTTTTCTTAGTGTCTTCACTCTCTTACCTGGCCAATAGTCACTTAGTTCTTTCTCTGAATACAAAGTAGTGTCATTTTGGCAGTTATCAAAGTCTATTACAAGTCATTATTTATTTGTCATCTTTCCAGTTAGAATGTTAGGTGTCTGCAGCTTGGCGACACCTTAATAAATCTTTGTTCTTCAATATCTAGTGCATGTCAGTATACAGTAGAGTTTCAATGTTTAAAATTGAAGCAGTTGTAAAAGCCAGTTTGTATGAAGTACTTTTTAGGATCTAATAACATAATAAACACTTCACTCTTTCAATGACCCTGCCACCCAAGTATTAATTTTGTTTCACAGATATAGATGTAGAATTTAAGACTTTAAATTGAATAAACACATTTAAGTTCACATGGCTAGGAAGTAGTTTGCTTTGTATTCTTATGGTCACCTTCTCTCCTAAGGGAGTCAAAGTAATTGTATTTGACCATTTATAGAGGCCTGGGGAATTATTGGCAGTTTTTCTAGGACTCAAAGTTTTCAGAATGAATGCGTATGTGTGAGGTGGGGATCTGTTCTTCAGGCAAAGTTAATCTTAGAAGATCATCTATTTCAAGTCATGGCATTTTTGCCATGTTGCAGTGGTATTTTTGTAGCACATAAAAATGTCTATTTCAGTGCCATGTGAGCACAACTTTATATAGAATGTGAAAGTATGGAACAAGGGAAGGAAATGCTTGCTGCGTTAGCTCACAGTAGTGACAGGCTCCGAATGGGATGCCTGTCCTCATAGATTAGAGGTGCAAACAACCCTGTGCAGGGAAAAGAAGACAGAGTTGGTTGTACCTTCAGCTGTACGTGGCCATGCAGGGAGTTGCATTTACCTCTGGTTGCACCATTTGCATCTCTTATCCCCTCCTTGTGTTTTCTGTAGAAGTCTCAGAGCAGCCATAATTATTCTTTCCCCTGGGTTCATCTCACTCAGTACAGTTATGAGATAATTTACTCTAACAAAAGTTGATTAAAAGAGGAATGGAAGGAAATAATACGCAACTAGATTTATACTCTTCACACATCGTGAAAGCACAGTGCACATTAATGTAAAGTGCACAGTGCACTTTACACTCGGGCTTCGGATCCTGGTTTCCTGCTTCTCTGTGTGATTAAGAGCAAATTGCAGATTCAGGCACAACCTCAGTAAATTATTCTGTAAAACAAAATAGTAATATTGCCATAGTTTGACTCAGGAATGTGGCCCCAAAGTGCAAGCCTGTGGGACTATCAGGGGTGGAACAGCCTTTATAAGGAGGGTCCCTGAGAGAGGTCCTGGAGTCCAAGCTCTTGCAGCAGTAGTAGAACCCTTGGCCTTTCCTGTTCTTCTCTTTTGCATCCTGGCCTTGAGTGAATCTTTTCTTGCTTCTCCCAAGATGTATGGCCTCACTATAGGCCCCAAAGCAATGATAATCACCTCCAAGACTGTGGAAGTTATAGAAACCTTCCGGAAAAACACCTTTTCTTTTATAAGCTGATTAACTCAAGAATTCTTTGTAGGAACAGACAGATAATTGACACAAATGTCAACATCTGGAGGGTTAATGGAAGGTGCAGAATGCAATGATCCCGGCAGTATTTGACAAATACCAACATCTATTTGAAGTATTTCATCTATGACTTGACCATCCTCTTCTTCAATGGAAAGATAAACTATCATACTAAATGACCAAGTGTTGGAAAAAATACATATTTTCTTTTCCGTTTTGTGAGTTCATATAAATTAAAATAGTTATGCACTTCTTGTAGCACTGATCATCATGACTGTGCATGTCCACCAAAGAGTAATGACAAATGTTTTGTTTTTTTCTCTCCTTAATTGAGGTTTCCTTAAAATGCCCTTAACTGTACACTAATCCATTGTTGGAATTATTATTCCAGTAAAACAGCTGAAAGAATGGTGTTACTTTCAGTGTTACCAAGGATAGAAAATGATACCCAGAGGAGTGAAGGGTGCACTTTAGGTAGGGTTCCCTACTTCAGAGTGAAAAGTGTATTTTAAAAAATCTGTCTTACATGTTGAATAGCCACATAATAACCGTGTTTTAATGTATTCAACAATGGCATAGTTCTTTGAAGTATACCTGAAGCACGTGGAAGAGACGTGGAACGGGTTTCTTTCTGCTTGAATGTGGGAGGTTCTGCTTGTTCCTGGCTTTGTGTATGAGCAACCCCAAGGAATGTTGGCAAAATCAATAGAAAGAAAAGGAATAGAAAAACAAGGAAGAAGCAGGAAAGAAAAGAGGGAAGGGAGAAAGGCAGAAGAGAGGGGGAAGAGAGGAAGGAGGGAATGGGAAAGGGAAGCAGGAGGGGAAAGGGAGGAAGGAAGGAAATGAGAGGTAGAAAAGGGAAAACCAGCGGCTATATTAGTTGGTTTGGGCTACTGTCACGGAGTGCCACACGTTAGGTACCTTAATGCAACGGAAATCTATTGTGTCACAATATCTGGAAGTCAGAGCCGAAAATCTCAGGTATTGGCAGCTTCAGGAACCCTCTCTAGCCCTGGAGGACATGATCCCTCTGCTCCTCCAGCCTCTGTTGGAGATGGGAGCCCCCTTTTTTTTTTTTTTGGCGGTACTGGGGATTGAACTCAGAACCCTGCGCTTGCTAGGCAGGCGCTTATTCCACTGAGCTATATCCCCAGCTCCAAGGGAGCCCCTTGACTCTGGACGCATCAGTCTAAGCTCCTCTACAGTCTTCACACAGCACTGCCTTTGTGCTCTTGTCCCTCTTCATGAAAGGACAAAGGGCACATTGCTTTAAGGCCCCACCTTCCCTTAACTAATTATATTTTCAATTACATTATTTTAAAATAAGATTATGTTTGGAGTCACCAGAAGTGAGAATTTCAATATATCTGCTTGGGGAGAACAATTCAACCCATAGCACTACTTGTTTCTAAAATAAAATGAAGGCAGATTCTGTGAAGAAACCATTATGCTTTAAATGGGTAGTACAGATTGTGCTGGTCATGAGCCACGCTCAGGACCAGTTTTGCTGGAAGAAAGAATAGCCTGTAGGAGAATTGAAATGAGTCACACCCCAACACTGTTCCCACCCAAATTCCCTTTACCAATTTTACACTGCCTGTGAATACACTATTAGACATACTTTGTTTCGATGGAAGTTTGTGTTCATTAAAATTTAAATATCCCTAGACAGAATAATGCTTTGAATGGTGCTTGTTATTTATATCCTTAGAATAAATGAAATTATCAGTTTTTTTTTTCTTGAAGGCAGCTTTAGATGGAGAGCACTTTATGAGGCTGTATAATTTGCAATTTAAACAGAAATCAAGACTACTGGAACAGACCCTTGCTGTTAAATCAGAAGCAGAGAAAGGGGAGGGATACTTCAGAACTCCCCACTAGACCACAGAAGTCCTGGGGAAGTGACTACACAAAAGCCCAGTAACTGTACTGGGTTTGAATTTTGTACTTGCTTCTGAATTTTGAAAACAGGACAGCAGGAATATTAAAAAATGCATATTCCTACTTTATTCAACTGAAACTAAGAGGAGATGGAGAACAGCTTATTCTTCTCCACAGAATAACCCAAAATTGTGGCACTGAATTTGTTGAGCTTCCATTTCAGCATTAATTTTCTTCCTAAATGGGATTGAGCAATTGGTTTTATTCTTTGTCTATTTGTTTCTGTGTTTCACCCCTGGTTTTCTGTATCTCCTAAAAATAGACCAAAGAATATTAAAAAAAAAAAAAAAAAAAAAGAATTTTTCAGAATGACCAGAATCGATTGACTACATAGGAGAAAAGTGCTCTTTAAAATGGCTATCTCTTATAAGAATGTTTCTTTTGTAAAGTTCTGCTATTTTTAAAGTCCCAAATGGATTTAGAAAAGAAAAACAGCTTGGAAAACACACACTAATGAAATGAATATTTTTCTTTTTTTAAATAAATAAATCCCTACTGATTTTTTCCCAGTATGGATACAGTTTTATTTTATAAAAAGCAAAGGAGTCCAGTTAGAAATCATCATGATATAGATGTCAATGTACTCACTGACTATTATGGTTGGGATATGTTTTTTGTTTTTTTTTTTTTTGTTTGTTTTTTGTTTTTTTTTTTTTTTTGGTCTTCTTGAGATAAGATCTTGCACCGGGTGTGGTGGTGCACACCTATAATCCCAGCACTTGGGAGGCTCAGGCAGGAGGATTGTTGCAAGTTCTAGACCAGCTTGGGCTACAAAGTGAGCTCGAGGACAGCCCAAACTACATAGGGAGACCCTGGCTCATAAGAAAAAAAAAAAGAGAGATGGGATCTTGGTAAACACTTCAGGCTGGCGTTGAGCTCTCTTTTTAACCCAAACTGGTCTCAAACTCACAATGATCCTCCTGCTCCAGCCTTGTGAGTGCAAGGATTACAAGCATGGGCCACCAGTCTTGGCTCTGGATATGATTTGATTTGTCCACTCACAGTTACTGCATTGAGATGGCATCACCAACCTGTGGCACTGACATAATGGAAAATTAGTTCCAAAATTTGTACTTAGAGATAAAGCCTTTAGGAAATCATTCAGATCAGATGCAGTCATCATGCAGCCCCTATGATTGAATATAGGTAGCTTGATAAGAAGAGGGAAAGAAGCTAGAACACAGTCACACACATGTGCTCTGCAGGACTTGTTTTGGGATGCACTGTCCTGTTTGGGTGCTGTGCCGGCAAGGAGATCATCTCTACACAGGGATTGTGTAGATCTCCAAAGCCACACGCTAAAATAAAAATTTATTTTTCCTAAGTTACATCAAGTGTATTGCTGTAGTAACAGAAAATGTACTAGTACAATCATAGTATTCTACTCCTCCCCTAGAAACATAAAAATAAATGAAGTACAACACTAGGGACAATAGAGAAGAAAAATACATGACACTATTATTTTTGTTCCACTATTGTGTTTTAATCACCATTTTACATATATTTTTATTTTTAAAAAAATAAAAGCACAAAAACATATTAACAAACAGACACAATTTAGCATAAAAAATAGTACAATCAAAACTGATCTACAGACAAGGTGACATGGACTCAAAAGTGGTTGCTTCTTTACCTATTGATATCTTCGAAGTGTATAAATATGAACCCAGATACAGACATGCAAAATTGGTCAGACAATTAATCCTCTCAACAACAGAAATACACAAAAAACAAAAAACCAAAGACAAAAAAAAAAAAATCCACCAATAGTTGCTGCTTTGCATATTGATATCTTCGAAGTGTGTGTTCAGGATAACACACACAGACGTACAAGATTGAGCAAAAAACCCGTCATCAATTATTGCTTAGCATTAAGTGATATAATACAATAGTAGAACCATGTTAGCCCTCCTGCATATATGTATATTCAGATATACATACATACATTTTTGTCTCTTTCTTTTCTCCTTTCCCTCGTCCCATCTGTTCTTTGTTTTTGAACAGATTTCCTTCATGTCTCTTAGTTTATATTCGCACCCTCAGGTTCTTACACCAGTGATACAATATGTTGCCTGCACATGTACCGCTGATCTATTTCACTTATGAGTATGGACTTCAGTTTTGACCACTTGCTTACAAAGTCCCCAAAACTGTCTTTCTTTATAGCTGAGTAATATTCCATTATATAAAAATGCCACAATTTTTTAATCCAGTCTTCTGTGGATGGACACTTGGGTTGCTTCCACATTTTAGCTATTATAAATTGCGCTGCTATAAACATGGGTGCACATATATCAGAGTGATATGATGTTTTCAGATCTTCTGGGAAAATACCCAGAAGAGGAATAGCTGGTTTGAATGGAACCTCTA
>PVLD010007120.1:0-86820 GCA_004027595.1 Dinomys branickii | reverse complement strand
AGCAGGGACGGGCAATGTTCTTTGAATTCTTTCTGAGAAAGAACAAGGACACTTTAAACAATAGTTATGTTACCGTACATGATTTTAGCTGTTTGAGGTGAATCGGGGGTCAAGCATGGGATCAGTCTAGCAAGCAGCTGGGTACTTCGGCCATTAGAGTACCTACTTCATGGTTTTGCTCTATAAAAGTTCTTTGGAGAGGTGAGCTTGTTGACAACACATTTGGGACCCCTCCTGTCTCTCAGAAGCTAGTCCTATTTCCTATTCTCCATTTCTATTCCCCATTCCTTTTCTTCAATAAATGTTCTTACCTTTTTTTTTTTTTTTTTTTTTTGTCTTTTTGAGACAGGGTCTCCCTAAGCAGTTCAGGCTGGTCTTGAGCTCACTTCATAGCCCAGGCTGGTCCCGAACTCGCAACAATCCTCCTTCCTCAGCCTCCAGAGTGCTGGGATTACAGGTGTGCATGTGCTACCATGCCTGGCTAAATTTTCCTACTTTTTGTTTTTTTATGATTTCAGGATTCCAGGAAAGTCTCACTCTCTTACAGCCTTGATATCCTCTGAGTTTAGACAAAGACTTCTCTGGGCAACCCGTATTTATTTGGTTTACAAACAAGGGAGGGGGATACTCAGAAAACTGGGGAATCTGGGCAGGACTTTTCCAAAGACTACGTCATGTTAATTTAGGAGAACTGTGTTATCTCCAGGAAGGCCTTCACAGCAGGAGTCAGATGCCTGCGGCTGCAGTCTCCTGTAAGTTGATTGGGGTTGGAGACAGTCATCCTCAGCTGTGACCTTATCTTGTCCTTTGAGGTGTCCCAACTTCACAGGCCAATACAGGTCTCACCAGTGACTCATGGAGGTCTACTTACTATGAGTCCACTGCCCACCTTCAGACAAGGTGCCTAAGCTTCAGGCAAGTCACAAGTAAACACAGAAAGCCAATTGGTTAATATTAATTACTGCTCAGAGCCACTTTGGAGTGATCAACAGCCTTCAACACAGGAGTGAGATTTCCACAGCTCCTGTCTTCTAGTTAATTGGCCCTGGTTTTTTTTTTTTTTTTTTTTTTTTGGTGGTACTGGGGATTGAACTCAGGACCTTGTGCTTGTCAGGCAAGCACTTATTCCACTGAGCTATATCCCCAGTCCCACTCTCTCCTAGTTAATTGGGATTGAAGCCAAATGTCCCCAGCTGTGGTCTTCTCTTGTCCTTTCAGGCAGCCCAACTTCACAGGCCAATACAGGCCTCAGTGGTGACCAGTGACTCATAGAGGTTAACTTACATAAGTTCGCTGCCCATCTCCAGAGAAGAGCCTAGGCCTCAGGCAAACTCACACATAAACATGAAAAGCCAATTGGTTAATATTAAATCCTGCGGGGATGGGGATGTGGCTCAGTGGTAGAGCTCTTGCCTTGAATGCACAAGGCCCTGAGTTCAATCCCCAGCACCACATACATAAAAAAACCAATAATAACAATAATAAATAAATACATTTAGAAATGTTTAAAAAAATACTAAATCCTGCTCAGAGCTACTTCATAGTGGTTTCCTTCAAATTTATAAGAAAGTGGATAGATCCTGAGGCTCTAATATTAAGTGAAATGAATCAAACACAGGTTACATATCACATAATTTCTCTTACTTGAAGAATCTAAAATACAAAAAAATTTAAGCATTAAAGAAAGGAGAGGAAGAAAACAGGGAGGCCAGCTTGTTGGTGGTGGGAGAAGGGGCACTGAAAAGGATCATGGGGGGTGTACAGCTGGCATGAGGGTGAAGGCTGTCATCCCAGCACTCAGGATGCTGAAGCAGAAGGACTGTCCTGAGTTCAGGGCCAGCCTGGACTTCATAGCGAGTTCAAGGCCTGCCCGAACTATGCAGTGAGACCCTGTTCCAAGAAAATAGAAACATATTTTTTAAATTAAGTTTAAAAAGTTGTATATTAAAAATTAAAACAATTCTTCCACTCTCTTAATTACTTTCCTCTCATGGCAGAGACAAAACACCCAATACCCAAAGTTAAGGAAGGAAAGGTTTATTTGCCTCACAGTTTGTGGAGGTTTCAGTCCATAATCAGCTGGCTCCAAGGCAGGGTGGCAGGGCACAGGGGCAACAGTTCAAGGCAGCAGCTAAATTTTCCTACTCTTTTTTTTTTTTTTTTCTTTTTCCTACTCTTAACCTATACTGTTCCTTAGAATTTGTTCCTCAACCTTGAGGGACACAAACTTAGTGCACTTGACATCTAGCATTTCCTTTGTATCAGTAGGAAAAAAAAAACAGACTCTGCAGAGTGAATTTGGGCCAAGTCAAAGTAAAAAAAGAAATGCACCCTACAGCTCAAGGGCAGGCCATCTATGGCACAGAGAACGCTGAAACTGAACACTGAACACTGAACACTGAACACTCAGTGTGGTCTGTCTTTTCTGTGTCACTCACTCCTCAGGCTGATGTCAGGCCACCCTATCAAAAAACTTGCTCAATGCCAGGCAAGGTGGTACATGCCTATAATCCCAGTACTTGGGAGACTGAGGCAGGAGGATCCTTGTGAGTTGAAGACCAGCCTGGGCTACAAAGTGAGCTCAGCACCAGTCTGAACTGCATAATGAGACTGTCTCAAAAAGACACACACCAAAACAACTTGCTCAAATTCTTGCAAAAAGTCTAATTTCAGGGCTTTGGGAACTATTCTGCCCTTGGGTCCTGGGATTTTGTAATTAACAGGTTGCACCTACTTCCTCAGTCAGTTTTAACTCACTCTAATCTCCTGTCTCAGATGATCTCTCTGAAAAGACAATAGAAGCCATAAAGACAGTAAAATAACACACTCAGAATGTTGAAGGAAACGGGTTGGCGGTATGTACCTGTAATCACTAGGAGGCTGAAGCAAGAGGGTTGCCTTGAGTTCAAAGCCAACCAGTTGGGTGTGGTAGCGCACGCCCATGATCCCAGCACCTAGGAGGGTGAGGAGGAGGATCGTTGTGTGTTTGAGACCAGCCTGGGCTACAAAGTGAGTCAAGGCCGGCCTGAACTGCATAGTGAGACCCTGTTTCAAAAAAAAGAAAAAAAAAAAGGCCAACCGGGGCTACATAGTAAACTCAAGGCCAGCCTGAACTACATAGCATGACCCTGTCTTAAAAAAAATGCTGAAAGACTGTCAAGGTGGTATAATCTCAGCACTCAGGAGGTTGGGGCAGGAGGTTCGTGAGTTTAAGCTCAGCCTGGGCAACTTAATGAGACCATGTCTCAAAATTTTAAAAAAAGTTTGTTTATATGATTGTTTTTGAGACAGGGTCTCGCTATGCAGCTCAAGCTGGAGTTGAACTCACTATGTAACCCAGGCTGGCCTTGAACTTGTAGCAATCCTCCTGTCTCAACTTCATGGTGGCTCATACCACTAATCCTAGCATTCAAGAGGGTGAGGCAAGAGAATTACTGTGACTTTGAGGCCCGCTTGTACTGTATAGTGAGATACTGTCTCAAAAAAAAAAAATTTGGTAGGTACTAAGCAGAAAATCTGTGTCAGGCAATAAATTGAATAGTGGCCCCCAGATGTTAAATCTGCCTGGAATCCATGAATGTGAACTTCTTTTAAAAACATGGTCTTTTTTTTTTTTTTTTTTTGTCTTTTTGAGACAAGGTCTCACTATGTAGTTCAGGCTGGCATTGAGCTCACTTTGTAGCCCAGCCTGGTCTCAAACTTGCAACGATCCTTCTGCCTTAGCCTCCTGAATGATGGGATTACAGGCGAGCACCACCATGCCCGGCTCCCAAAAACATGTTTATTTTAGACAGGCCTTCACTATATAGTACAGACTGACCTCAATCTGATTATACAGCCAGGCTGGCCGTGAACTCACAGTGATCCTCCTGCCTCAGACTCCTCAATGCTGGACAGTTGTGAGCCACCACCCCTGGCTTATCAAAAACTTTATTATTTATTTATTTACTTATTTATTTAGAGACAGGGTCTCACTCTGTAGTTCAGGCTGACCTTGAATTTAGTGATCCTCCTGCCTCAGTCTCCAGAGTGCTGAGATTACAGACATGGGTTACCAAGCCCAACTCAGCAACTTTTTATTTTGTTATTTTACTTTTTTTCTCCCTTTTTGAGACAGGGTTTCACTATGCCGTTCAGGCTGGCCTTGAGCTTGCTCTAACCCAGGCTGACCTCAAACTCACAGTGATCCTGCTCCCTCAGCCTCCTGAGTGTTGGAATTATAGATGTGTGCCACCATGCCTGGGCTTGTTCTTTTATCACCACACACACACAAGGGATCAAACCTAGAGCCTCATGCCAGGCACAGTAATGCACCCCTGTAATTCCAGCTACTTGGGGGTCTGAGGCAGGAGGATCACAAGTTTAAGGTCAGCCTGGGCAATTTGGGGAGACTCTGTCTCTAAGCAAAATTAAGAGTGCTTAGGAGGCTGAGGCAGGGAGTTATCCATGAGTTTAAGGCCAGTCTGAACTGCATAACAACACCTGGGCTGGGACTGGGAACACGGATCGAAACAGATATAGAGAAACTTCTGGGTCTTATTTTTTACTTCATTGTCTTTTTAAGATTTGCATATTGATTCACAATTTTATTCCAAATTCAGAATACGCCTTATGATTGATGGCATGCAATAAGCACATGAAAAAATGCTCAACACCTGTAGTTAGCAGAGAAATTTAAATTAAAACTACAATAAAACATGGCTTCACCCACCCACTGGACTAGCTACCATTAAGAAGCCTGTCAACACCAATGCTAGCTCTGAAATGGACTGCACAGAACTAATGTACTGTTGGGAGGGAAAAAGTATGGCTGCCTTTAGAAAAGTTAAGCATACACCCAGACTATGCACAGCAACATTTCAAGAGAAATGAAAATGTATCTCCACAAAGATACTTTTACAGGGATCTTCATAGCAGTTATTTATCATAACCAAAAACTGGGAAGGACTCAATGTTTGCCAAGGGCTGAAGGAAGAAACTGGTATATTCACAGCAGAGGACTCCATGGCAGTAGAAAGCAATGAACTCGTGGAGTACACAAGTGGATGAATCTGAAAATGTGGCAAGAAAAGCCAGTAGGAAAGACTCAGACTATATGACTATTTCAGTTATGCTGTAGTAGATGGTAAATTACTGTGGTGCAAAAAAGCAGAATAATGGGACCTGAGAATGCAGACTGACTAGAAGGGGGTGTGCAGAGACTTTCTGGGGTGACAGTGGCATTCTGTATCATGCTAGTGCTTTCAGTTACACATGTGTTCATTTACCAAAATTCATTGGGTGATCCTTTAAGATTTATGTAGCCAGGCAGGTGTAGTGGTACACACCTATAATTCCAGCACTCTAGAGGCTATGGCAGAATTGTCCCAAGTTTGAGGACAGCCTGGACCATATAGTGAATTGCAGGCCAATTTGAACTATATAACAAAACCCTGCCTTAAAAAAATTATGCATAACCATCTCCACATATATGTGGCTTGATATGAAACTTGCTGGGCATGGTGGCACAGGCCTGTAATCCCAGCACTCAGGAGGCTGAGGCAGGAGGATTGTTGCAAGTTTGAAACCAGACTCTTTTTAATTTTTTTAAATATTGAGACAGGGTCTGGATAAATCATGAAATTGTCCAGGCTGAGTTCAAATTTGTTATCCTCCTGCTGCAGCCTCCCAGAGTACTGAGATTACAAGCATGTACCACCACACTATATAAATTTTATTTAGAAGACAAAACTGAAAACAAATGCTAGTAATGATCAACACACATACTGAAGTGTTTAGGGATCAGTGCAACTGTCTTTGAGACTTTTTATCTAAAAATAAAATGGACTGATAAGAGGATTGGATAAATGTAACCAGGAGTAGTGGCCCAGGTCTGCAGTTCCAGCACTGGGGAGGTTGAGGCAGTAGGATCGTTGCAAATTGGAGATCAGTCAGGGGTAAATGTATAGATATGGGAAAAACAGATTTAACAAATTAGTTACAGATAGTAGACAAAGCCAGGTCTGGTGGTGCACATCTATAATCCCAGCACTCAAGCAACTGAGGCAGAAGGATTGCCCTGCTGATCGTGGCGGTGCACGCCTGTAAACCCAGCACTCGGGTGGTTGAAGTGGGAGGATCGTTGCGAGTTCAAGGCCAGCCTGGGCTTACAAAGTGAGCTCAACGCCAGCCTGAACTGTACAAAGAGACCCTGTATCAAAAAGACAAAAAAAAAAAAAAAAAAAAAGAGGATTGCCCTGAGTTCAAGGCCAGCCTGCGCTACATAGTGACTTTATTTATTTATTGGTCTTTTTGAGACAATGTCTCGCTGTGCAGTTCAGGCTGGCCTTGACTCACTTTGTAGCCCAGGCTGCTCTTGAACTCAAAATGATCCTCCCGCCTCAGCCTCCCAAATACTAGGACTACAGGTGTGCGCCACCATGCCCAGCTTACATAGTGACTTTAGGGCCAGTATGAATTACAGAGTCAGAGCCTGTCTCAAAAAGCAAAAAATAAATAAGTAGTAGGGAAATGGCCACTGTACATACAGTTCATCTTTTTATATGCTTGAACATTTTCATAAAAGAATGGAAACATTTGATAGCTCATGATGAAACCAAGGGGAAAATCTGAATAAACTTTACACACAACCTTTTTGTTGTTGTTATTTTGGTCTTTTTTTTTTTTTTTTTTGGTCTTTTTTTGAGACAGGTTCTCGCTATGTAGTTCAGGCTGGCGTTGGGCTCTTTGTAGCCCAGGCTGGTCTTGAACTCACAAGGATCCTCCTGTCTCAGCCTCCCTAGTGTTGAGATTACAGGTGTGCGCCAAAACACCCAGCTACCCACAACCTTTGCCTGCTTTTTCTTTTCCCTGAAGTGCTCGGGATCTAACCTAGAGCTTCCCACTTGCAGCAAGAGCTCTACAGAGCTGGATCCCCAGGCTTCTCATCTGCTCTTATTTTAGCGGACTTTTAAAGTCACGAATTTTAAGCTATTTGTGGTGGCACATCCGTGTAATCCCCTCACGTTTTGGGAGGCTGAGGCAAGAATCCAAATTTCAACAAAGCGTAAGGTTAGCTAGACCTTGTCTAAAAATTTGTTTTTAATTTTAAAAGAAGGAAAACATATTAACAGACAGCCACTTACAAAGTAGCACAAGAATAGCACAATCAAAACTAAATTAGAGAAGATGACAGGGAGTTAATGGTTAAAAATTTTTAAGGAGAGGGCTGGGGATGTGGCTCAAATGGCGTAAGTGCTTGCCTTGGCAAGCCTGAGGTCATGAGTTCGAGTCCCGATACCAAAAAAATAAAATAAAATAAAAATGGCTGGATAAGTAGCTTAGGGTGAAGGCCTTGGGTTCCATTCCGCTAGTACCTACGGGGTGGGGTTAACCACCCATGTTACAGGTGAAGACAACAGCTGGTCGGAATGCAGTTTGACTGCACCTTCACAGGTTACTTCCTAACCTCTCATCTCCTTTCTTCAATCTCAGCTCATAACAAAAATCCTGGAGCTGGTAACAGTTTCGTTTTTTTTCAGGGAGGGTCTCACTATGCAGTTGAGGCTGGCCTTGAGCTCACTTTGTATCCCAGGCTGGTCTCGAACTCACAACGCTCCTGCTGCCTCAGCCTCCCGAGCGCTGGAATTACAGGTGTGCGCCACCACGCCCAGCCGGTTTTGTTTTGTTTTGAGACAAGGTTTCCCTTTGTTGCCCAGGCTGGCCTTGAACTCACCGCGATCTTCCTGCCTCAGTCTCTGGGATTATAAGTGTGTCACAGGTCCTGCTATTAATAGTTTTCTTTGTTCTCAAATTACGCCATCTTGAGTTCAATGAGATAAGGTAATTATGTTGCGGCTCACTAAGATTTCATGCCTATAATTCTCTGGTTGGGACCATTTGGGCCTCTACTTCACTTCTAGGCTAAATCAAGTAAATGTTGGGGAAGGGATTAATCTCTTTTCCACGGCCCAGGCCACTAGGGGTCCTTACGGCAGGCTGATGTGGTCCTTAGCAAGACAGAAAGCCGGCTTTAACAAAATGCTAAAACAAGGCCAGGGCCGGTGCGTCCTCAGTCCCGACTCGCTTTTCTGCGGAGTGAAATCGCCTGCGCGACGCGGACGAGGCAAGGCCGCCGATCAAAGGTAAATGCAACGGTGCGGACGTCTTCTAGACGCCTCTGCACGCCCACAATCCCGCAACCAGTTGCTGGCCCCTTACACCAACCCGCGAGGCTACAGGAAGCGCCCGCTTCCCGGAAGTCCCGCCCGTGGGTTCGGGCCGCTCTGCCTCGCATAGGCCATTCTCGGTGGTCCGCGCGGCGACGCAATTCTCCCGCACGCGGTTGGTGCGCGCGGTCGCCACCAGGCCGCGGCCGCTCTGGCCCGCGGCGGCAGCCCGACTGCTCCACAGCCGCTGGCCAGCGCCCGCGTTCCCCGGCAACGCGCGGCCGCCGCAGGAGCGGTGGCCATGGAGGTGCGGGCGGGCGATGGCGCCCTGCGCGCTGGCGGCGGTCTCGGCACGGCTGGACCCAAGTCCTCCGGCCGCGTGGCTCAGGGTTCGGCCGCGCCCTGGGCGCGCTTCTCCGCCTGGCTGGAGTGCGTGTGCGTGGTCACCTTCGACCTGGAACTGGGCCAGGCGCTGGAGGTGAGCGGGCACGGGCGGGCCGCCGCTCCTCTCTCCCGCTCCTCCCCTCCCCGCCCTCTCCGGTGCCCCTCCCGTCCCTGCTCACCCCCACCTCACTCGGCACCGCCTTCCTGCCTGGCCTCGGGCCATGTAGTGTGCCTCTTTGCACGCGCTATACCTGGGGCCGACCTCTGATCCCTTCCACAACTTTCTATGAGAAACCTGGCGCCCTCCTTCCCTTCCTCTTCGTACCTCTCACCTCCTGGAAGGGAACCCCTTCTACAGGGCTCCAGGAGCGCCCCCCAGACACGTGGGAGATAGGACCTGATTCTGCATATCCAGAGAGCTGCCCTGTCACTTTACCCCAGCCCCTGTCCCCACCCAGGCAAAGTCGTGCCCGCAGTTAGTTGTTCCACCTTTGATGCCTCCCTCATAGCTCCCCATCCCATGCGTAGGGCAAAGCTGACAGCTGATCCTGTGACAAGGATCTCATCCATTTCTGCTGAAGTCACCGGTGTCACCTTCTCACCACCCCCTCTCCCCAGTCCAACCCTCGTGCCTATGGTGTTTAAAATCCAGTGGCTCCTCTTCACTTAGAGTCAGATCCAGACCCTGCGAGCCCCTGCTTGGCCCTCATCTGCCGTTCACAACCTTGGGCTTTTGGTCACCAGCTACTGGGCTTTTGATGTGGTCTTCCTACTGCCGACACTCCCCCACCCCATGCACCCACCACAGGGGCAGCCTCCCTTTCTCTAGGTATAGATGGAAATGTTGCAGGCTCAAGCTTCTTTTTTTTTTTTTTTTTCATTTTGAGACAGGCTCCCCACACGCAGTTCAGGCTGACCTTGAGCTCACTTTGTAGTCCAGGCTGGTCTCAAACTTGCAAAGATCTTCCTGCCTCAGCCTCCTGAGTGTTGGGATTACAGGCATGTGCCACCATGCCAGGCCAGAAGCCAAGTATTGTACACACGTATAATTCCAGCACTAGGGAGACTGAGGCAGGAGATCCCAACTTGGAGGCCAACCCAGGCTGTGTAGTGAGACCTGTATGAACACACACACACACACACACACACACACACACACACAGAGCACACAGAGGAGGCCTTTCCTTAAGGGATCTCATGTCTAATTTTCTAAAACATAACCATCCAGAGATGATTCTAAGCATGCACCAATAGAGGCTGAGTGTGTGCGTCTAGGCTTCTAAGGCTGTGCAGTCTGTGGGGTCGGGCGGAGACCCCAGACTCCTGGGGATGAGTCTGTGCCAAACATTGAGTGGTAGTCTGGGGGTGGCTCTCAGTCACATGACCCCGGTCAGGGTTGCATCTCACCTCTCCTACCCTAGAAGTAAGGAAGAGTGGGTTCTGCAGACTTTCACTCAGCCCAGCCTGGCTGAGGATTGGGAAACCCTGGCACTGGCCTTGTGCAGTATACTAAAGGAAGACACAGGCTGCTCAAAGAAGGCTGAAACAGGCTCAGCTAAACCTTGAACGATAAAAGGAGGCAGCTAGGCCAGGGGTAGAGGGGTCTGTTTCAGGTAACTCCTCTCAAAAAGCCAAAGTAAGCCAAAGCAAGAGGCTGTTCATGGATCTGTTCATGCAATAAATCAAGTGCTGAGCAGCTGTCACCAGCCAGGCTCTGGCCCTCTAGGAGTCTGGTAGAAACAGTAAATGGTTCTAGATTTGTAGTGTTCACAGCCCTCCAGCACCCACGTGTGGGGTTCCATGCAGTTAAGTCCCCTGGAGCCTTTATACAAGGCTGGAGAGGGCATGGACAGGGTCTAGGAGCTCCTGGAACATCAGAGGAGCCGAAGAGAAGTCCTGGCTCTGTCATGGCAGCCCTTGAAAACTCAGCTCGGAGTCCTCGCACAGGTCCTGGCGAGTCCTGTGGCTGGAATGGCTACGGAGTCCCCTCCAGATGGGCTCTTCCTGGGCGGCAGCTCCCATGCTGTGAAGTCTCGGTCTTCAAATTACCGAGCACTCCAGAGAGCCTTTTGTTTGTGTGGGTCATATCTGTCCATGTTTATTATGCTAAAATTAAAACAGAACACTTAATTGGTTCATCTAAGAAAAAGTACACCTTATATGTTAATGTAGTATGTATTTATGAGAAACAACCACATTTTCCAAAACAAAAACAAGTAAAAACAAGAAGAATAGTTTGATCAGAGGAGATGGTCTCGCTATGTAATCCATTTTGGCCTTGAACTCTCAGTGATCCTCTTGCCTCAGCCTCCAGAGTACTGGAATTATAGACATGTGCCACCCCACTTTGGCAAGCCTGGCTAAGGCCTGACCACATAGAAGCCAGCTAGATTCTCACATCAGCTTCCACAGTAGTCTTCCAGAGTTACATGCATCGGGGAGCTGTGTGTACAATGAGATGAGCATGAAGCAGGCACTGACTCGAGAACAGCCTGACCTTGTAGACCCAAAGGGCTGCTCGTCCACACTCTGAGAACCATGTCTAGAGATCCAAGCAAAGCCTGTCACCTCTGGCTTACTCAGGACAGCTGAGTGGCCAGGAGCGGTGAAAAGGACAGGGCTTCAGTGGGAACTCTGGGCAGGGCAGGGTCTGGCTGATGGATGGGCAGGCGCCTCCTTGCACAGAGGTTAGGTTTGCTCCATTTGTCCCCTCACTTGGGCATGGTCCACCTGACCTAGGCCAGCACTCAACTCTAGGCTTACCTGGACACTAGGGCCACTGGCGGTGAGGATGCTCCAGCCATGAACACAGGTTTCCCTGAGCAGGTTTTCTCATGGGGCCCCAGGACACGGATGGAGAGTTTCGGCAAAGGGCCTCCTTGAGACTGCAAGGCTCCTTTGACTTCCAGAAAAGGGCCCCTTGTGGCCCTGCCCCAGCCAGCTTTCCTCATAGTGCAGACACTGGTTCAGCCCGTGTCTTGTGTCTCCTGCCTGTCACTGAGCAATCTTCCGGCATCCCTGTTGGTCTGGCCCCGCCCACAATTCCCCCTTAGCTTCCTACCTACTCCTGGCTCTCTCTTTCCTTGTGACCCATTGGTGCCGGTGTAGCTGGCAGCTCCTTGACAGGCTTCATTCCAAAGTTGAAGTCTCAGTACCATCTGCCACAGAGAGGCTGATGGACTGGATGGGTGGGTGGGTGGGTGCCATTCACTAGGGGATTGACTTATGGGCTGGAAGCTGAGCAGTCCCATAGTAGGCCATGTTCAAGCTAGAGACTCTGGGACACTGGCTGCGTGGCTCAGCCAAGTCTGGAGGCTTTGCAGCCAGGGAAGCCGAATGCGTGAGACTGAGAAGCTGGGGTGGAGGGGCCAGTTCTGCTGCAAGTCCTGGGGTCCAAAGACCAGAGCCTGACATTCTGATGTCTAAGGAGAAAGTGCTCCAGCTCCAGAGGTGGTCGGAGGCAATTGTCTTTCCTCTTTTATTTCTGTTCTGTCTGGGCCCCATGGAGGGCAGATCTTCTTCACTCAGCCCACCAACCCGGGTACCAATCTCTGGAAACACCCAGCAGTGGAGCTTTCCTAGTTTCCTAGATATTCCATAATCCAGTCAAATTGACTCCTAAAATTAACCACTACACCTACCTACTCTGGTCCATCTCACAGAAGAATTTTCACACCTTCTGCAGATGCTGTATTTGGAAAGGGTCTGTTCCCTGCCAGGTGTTTGAGGCAGAAGTAACCTGGACAGAGTCCCTGCCTTTAAGAGACTAAAATAGGACAGAGCATCAAGCCCAGGCCAAACAGGGACGAGCAGCAGTGCTGCCCCCCACGTGGGCAGTGTCCTCCCTGGGAACAGCAGCTTTCCCATTCTGAGGGCTCAGCCTGACTCCTCAGTATAGGTGCTTGGCAGACAGGAAAAAACCCTGTTGAGAGTCAGCCCAGGAGACCCCTCGAGTGCACTGCGGATGGGGGTAGGCCTGTTTAGTACCCTGTGGGGCTCTCCTGGCTGTGCCTGCCCAGGCCATGTCCTTCTGCAGAGCTTGCAGAGCCAACTTCTAGTTGGCCTCTAGACTGTTTGGCCAGAGGCTGTTCTTTAGTGTCTGGGTGTTAACTGAGTGCCCACTTCCGGGCCATGGAGAGGCTTTTCCCAGCTGGCCAAGTAGGTGGGGCACAGGCCTAGGAAAGAGGATCAAGGTGGGAGTAGTAGAAGCTGCCACCATGGGGCAGGGTCACTGCTAGGTGACATCTGAGCAAACATGTGAGGAGATGGCTGAGCCTGAGACCCTCTGGTCAGGGGCAGGAATGAGGGAGTGGAGGATGACTAGGTGGGTGTCTCCAGGCCCCTGGGGGTGTAGAGAGGAGGCTTGTGGGGGCCTTGCACAGGAAGAGGAGTGGATGAGGAGAGGGGTACTGGGTCTGGAGGTCAGAGAGGAAAAGGGCACCTGTGAGGAGCCAGGAGGGCCTGAGCCAGAAAAGATGGTGCATGGGGAGAGAGAGGGATGCTGAGAAGAGAGGGCCAGGAGGAGGCAGCGCCTGTGAGCAGGTGCCATAGCCCAGGGGTGTCACCGAGTGTCTGTTCTCCCCTGCAGCTGGTGTACCCGAGTGACTTCCGGCTGACAGACCAGGAGGTAGGTCCCAGTGCTTTTGGGAGTGGATGTCCTCGGAGTGAGTGGCCCTGACTGAGTTCTGTGTTTCAGAAAAGCAGCATCTGCTACCTGTCATTTCCTGACTCCCACTCAGGTAGGCAACCCCACCCTTCCCGGGCTGGATGCTGATTCTGGGGATGGGGACACGGGGCTCAGGCCTGAGGCATCAGGGGTGCTTCAGGGGTGAGTCCTGTCCACCTGTCACCTGCTCTGGAGACACTGGAACCCCATACTGCACAGGAATCACATGGAAAGATGGCCCAAGCAGAGGTACCAGCAGAGTCCGGTCTCTTGTACCCTCCCCACTGGCTATCCAGAGCTGGGTCCACTGTTCTATTCCTACTCCTGGTGGCCGCTATCCAGTGCCCGGTTCCCTGTCCCAGACAGGCTGGCCCTGTGTCCCCTGGGGACATGAAAGCTGCTTCTCTTGTGTGCTGAGTTTATTATAAGACCTTAGTTGGGGGATGTGCAAAGTCAGGGTAGAAAGCCTTTGGGAAATGCAGTCCCTCAGGCAGGGGTTTTCTCTGGGACATTTGTGCCAGGAGGAGTCAGTCCTACAGGGCCCTTGCCCCCTTGTGCCCACTCCACCCAACAGTGGCATTAGAGGCTCCTAGCCCTGACCTGCAGGGTATTGCTACCCCTCCTCAGGCTGCCTCGGGGACACTCAGTTCAGTTTCCGTATGCGTCAGTGTGGAGGGCACAGGAGCCCCTGGCATGCAGATGACCAGCCCTATAATAGCAAAGCCCCCATGGCACTGCAGGTGAGTGGTATGCGCTCCTTTCTCCTCCCAGGGTGCCTGGGCAGTGTGAGCCACCCCTCTAGAGCTGCCAGGCTCTGTGTGGCAGGACAGGTGCTATCCAGGCTTGTTTGTGTGTGGGCAACTACTGCAAGCCCTGCCAATCCTGCAGCCCAAGTGCCAGGCTGCATTGCCCTTTGAAGACTCACCAAGGTCCCCGAAGTCCTCCTTCACATCAGGTTTTGTGAGCCGAGGCCCCCTATGTAGGTGTCCCTTGCTGTGCAAGAGGAACTGTTCCTGGAGCAGTATTGCCCACCTTCTGATTTCAGGAGCCCAGGTCTAACCTTGAGAGGCCTCTACCTTCCTAAGGACAGGCCCCAGAGTACAGGGACCCCTGGTCCCAGAGCCGTCTGCATCCCTAAGCACCCCCCCCAACAGTTTCCCCATTTCTTGACACTATGGGCTGGACCTTGCTAGATGGCCTGAGTGGGCATGGCTAACACACACTCCTTCCAGAAGGAGCCAGCACACTACCTTGGCTATGTGTACTTCCGGCAAGTGAAGGACAGCTCTGTGAAGAGGGGCTACTTCCAGAAGGTGAGCCCTGCCACCTTGGCAGGCACAGGGTGACCCAGAGTCTGAGCTCCAGGAGTGCCCACCCTTCTACAGTGCGGCCAAGGCAGCAAGGCCACGGAGGGGCACCATGTGCCTGGCTCCCCTCACATTCCCTGGCCTCCTATACCACCCACGGCATGTCTGTCCCCAAGCCCAGACAGCTCTGGCCCTCACTGCTTGCTGGCCCTGCCACAGCTTCAGGAGTAGGACAGCTCCAGTCCCGAAGCCAGGCATAGCCCCTAGGGTGATGGGCCCAGAACCTCGCTGTCTCGCATTCCTTCTGAGGGCAGGGACCCTTCTGCATATTGTTGTCGCCTAGTAGTCTTGGGCTGAATGTGCCCTTCTGGGCAGCTGTCCTATGGGCATGGCAGGATGTGGTGCCCTGGACCAGCTCTGGCTACCCTGGTGTCAGAATCCCCACAGGTCCCTGAGTAGCTGGGGTGACACCTGGAGCTGGCTGCCTCTGACAGCCTGTGCGTCACCACAGTCACTGGTGCTGCTGTCCCGCCTCCCCTTTGTCCGGCTGTTCCAGTCACTGCTGAGCCTCATGGCTCCAGAGTATTTTGACAAGCTGGCACCCTGTCTCGAAGCTGGTGAGTGGATGTCAGCCGTGGTGAATATGGTCCCTGCAGGCCTCAACAGACAGCTTCTCCTTGGGAGGGCTCCTGACCTGGGCCTCCTGTGTCCACAGTTTGTAATGAGATTGACCAGTGGCCAGCCCCCGTGCCTGGGCAGACCCTGAACCTGCCTGTCATGGGCGTCGTCATCCAGGTGAGGGCCACCACCATGTGAGTGTGCAAGGGCGTGGAGACACCCTGCTCCCTCTTGGCAGCTGCTCCCTCCCCCCACAGGTGTGCATCCCATCCAGGGTGGACAAGCCGGAATCCAGTCCTCTGAGGCAGTGTGACCAAGAGGTAGGGATGGAGAAGAAGACTGCGTTCTATACCACTTTCCTGTGGGGTGACAAACCTGGCATACCCTCCTGTCAGCTTCTACCTGTGTCCCTGACTACCTGCCCTCCACCTTCAGAACCTGCTGCCAGCCCCTGTGGTCCTGGCCAGTGTCCATGAGCTGGACCTCTTCAGGTGAGACGTGGGGTACAGCTTGCTGTAGGAAGGGGGCTGCCCCAGGGAGGGCCTGGTGGTCACGAGTGACCCTTGGGATGTCCTGCAAAGGAAGCTGTGCAGAAGAGGAAACCTGGGCCCGAGTGTGGGTACTGTAGGCAGGAAGGTTCCAGAAACAGTGCCCAGAGAGGCTGTCAGGGACATCTACCACCTCAGGATGCCTTTGCTTCTCTAAATCAAGGGGGCCTGGACTTTGAGACCAGCCAGCCCCTGATGGGCCCAGAGGAGTAGGGCTGCAGGCTTGAGAGACATCAGGGGCTGGGATGGATCGCTACCTGGTTTGGGAATACTGCAGGACTGCTGACCCCTTATAGGCCAGGTTCAAGGCTCTGTCCAGCCCATGTGCCCTACTCCCAAAGCAAATGGAATCTGGGGTGGTCTGGTGACCTGAGGCATGATGTGAGGTCCTCATCCAACTTCCCCACCCTGTGTTTGCCTGAACAAGGCCCTGTGTTCACCCATGGCTGGGGCCTGCCAGACTTGTGGCTAACCCCTGGGGATCCCAGTCCCTGCCTGACCCTGGCTGCCCACTGACAGGTGTTTCCGGCCTGTGCTGACCCATGTGCAGACACTGTGGGAGCTTGTGCTCCTTGGGGAGCCCCTGGTGGTCCTGGCACCCTCACCCGATGTGTCCTCAGAGATGGTGCTGGCCCTGACCAGGTATGTGCCTCCATCCCTGGCTATCCTGGCACAGCCAGCACCCTGTCTCACCTGCTCCCTGCTGTCCCACCCACAGCTGCCTGCAGCCCCTCAAGTTCTGCTGCGACTTCCGCCCCTATTTCACCATCCATGACAGTGAATTTAAGGAGCTTACGACACGCACCCAGGCCCCGTAAGTGCATCCACCCTGTCCATTCCCCAGCCTAGGCCGCCTCGCCTGGCTTTTCTGTGCCTCTGCTTTCTCTTTCTTCTCTCTCTCCCTCTCTCTAGACCCAACGTGGTCCTGGGAGTCACAAACCCTTTCTTTATCAAAACACTCCAGCACTGGCCCCATATCCTCCGAATTGGGGAGCCCAAGATGTCAGGTGAGGGATGCTGAGGAGTACTGGGTGGTGGGCCCAGAACCTCCCCTAGCCAGCCTGGGAACATGTGGGGCATCTGAGCCCAAGACTGCCAAACTTGCAGGCAAGGCCAGAGCAGTGGACCCTGATCCTGGCTGTGTCTTTCAGGAGACCTTCCTAAGCAGATCAAGTTGAAAAAGCCCTCGAGGTTGAAGACCCTTGATACCAAGCCAGGTCTGAGCCCCTTCTGCTGTAGAGGGGCCCATCTTATACTTAGCAGGTCCAGTGGGGCAGCCAGGCCTCCCTAGACCCCCTGTGTCCACTGAGAGGTGTCTGGGGGTGGGTGGGGACATCCTCCTTAGCAGGTCTCGAGAACCCTGGGGTGGGGTGGACTGAGATGTGCAGGTGCTGCCCGGCAAGATTGGATGCCCTGCTGGAAACCCATCAGGGCTGTGGCAGGCTGGGAGGGAGGGAGGCCCTGAAGGACAGAAGGACGGCTGCTGCCCTGCCCTCCTGCCAGGCCTCTACACCTCCTATACAGCCCACCTCCACCGGGACAAGGCACTACTCAAAAGACTCCTCAAGGTACAGGCTGTGGGGTGGAGGTGGAGTGAGGGCACCGAGCCTGGCTACTCTGGGCTTAGCTGCCGGCCTCCCCCCTGGCAGGGTGTGCAGAAGCAGCGGCCCTGGGATGTGCAGAGCGCTCTGCTGCGGCGGCACCTCTTGGAGCTCACACAGAGCTTCATCATCCCCCTGGTGAGGCGTAGGTAGAAGGGCAGGAGGGAGCGCTGGTGGGGTCCAAGGCCTCAGGCTCACTTCTTCCCTCCCCCTGCACCCCCAGGAGCACTACATGGCCAGCCTCATGCCACTGCAGAAGAGCATCACTCCCTGGAAGGTGGGGGGTCCAGGTGTCCCCATCCCTCCCAGGGCAGAGAACTGGGGGACCCCTAGAAGGGGTTGACCTGGGTGGGAGGAGCCTCAGATGCATCCGTGAAGGAGAGTCTTGGGTGTGAGGCTGTGGGCTGTGTTCCCCAGCACCTGCTCACTTGCCCCTGTCTCAGACCCCTCCCCAGATCCGCCCCTTCCGCCAGGAGGACTTCCTGCGCAGCCTGGAGCATGCAGGGCCCCAGCTCACCTGTATCCTCAAGGGTGACTGGCTGGGCCTCTACAGGTGGGTACCTGGCACAGGCTGCCTGTGGTCACTTTTGGCACACCAGGCCAGCCCCTCAGCTGCTGCTACTTGTCACCCATAGGCGGTTCTTCAAGTCACCCCACTTTGATGGCTGGTACCGGCAGCGGCACAAAGAGATGGCCCAGAAGCTGGAGGCCCTGCATCTGGAGGCAATCTGTGAGGCGGTGAGAGCAGCTGGGGCCTGGGGCTTGGGGGCCAGGGACAGGGTGGGGGCTTCTGTGACCAAGGACCTGCACTGTCCCTGCAGAACATTGAGACCTGGATGAAGGATAAGTCAGAGGTGGAGGTGGTGGACCTGGTCCTGAAACTCCGGGAGAAGCTGGTGAGCAGCCTCCCTGGCCTGCCAGGCTGAGCCACCACCGCCCGGCAGGAGGTGTCCTGCTTCTGACTACCAGTGCCCTTGCAGGTACGGGCACAGGGCCACCGACTCCCTGTGAAGGAGGTGACACTGCAGCGGGCGCAGCTGTACATCGAGATGGTCATTGGCTCCCTACCCAAGGACCTGCAGGCTGTCCTGTGCCCTCCCTAGGATGGGCCAAGATGGGGGTCCCCGGGCCTGGCCTGCCAAGCTTCCCCCTGTGGGGCCCTCAGCCTAATGCCCGCTTCCAGCTTGGCCCCCTGCCTGGGCTGCGGCCCCTTCCTTGTGTTGCCTGTGTCCCAGCAGTAAATACGACATTTGGAACCACAGTCTGGTCCCTGACTGTGGGGGATTATGTACTAGCAGCGCTCCCCCTCCAGCCCCACCTGCCCTCCATGGCTGCAGAGGGCAAGTAGGGGGGTTGGAGGGGTGAGAGTCCTGGCTGATTTGGGCACATCTACTGCCCACCCTCCTATTGCCCATCTGCCCGCACCCCACGTGGTATTTGATGTGTCCTTCATCCCAGCAGGCTGCTAGGACAGAGGGAGGCAGCTGGCAGGGCCCCTTGCCACCTGCCCATCTTGCCTTGTGGAGACAGGAGGGGCACCTTGCCCATGTCAACCATTGTAGAAGGAGAGGCCACTCTGCTGTATACCCCTGCCTGCCTGGGATATTGAGGGAAAAGCAGAAGTGGTGTGGAAGCCCTGCTGGGACAGCAGGTTCAGTATGGCACTCGGGATCCACAGCATGGTCCTGGCATCTCTCCTGGAACCCCATGCACCCCTCTCCTACCTACAGGGCCTGAGGGCTCTCTGATTGGCCTGACTCTGCTGCCCAACTCCCACAGTCCTGATGCAACTGACCCCCTTGGCAGGTACCTGAGGTGCCACCTCTGGGTCCTATAGTCAAGACAGCCCAGCGAGGTAGTGCTGTCACCTCAGATAGTACTGTGGCCAGGGATGGTGACCCTGGCAGTGCTATAGAAGGTGTGCCCTCGGGTGGACCAGAGCTGCCGCTGAACCTCAGATGAGCATCACCAGCTGGGAACTTCTGAGTGGGTCTCCTGACCTTGCAGACCCTTGGGCTCCTTGTCTGAGAGACCAGTCTGCATAGATGCCTACAAGGCCACTGCTGGGCTATGTGCAGGGGCTTTGTGCCCTGTGATGCCTGAAGGGGGCGCTGGCGGAGGAATTTTGGCTACCTACATTAGTGAGGCAAGGGTAGCCTGTACCCCACACAGCAGGTTCAGACCACTGTTCACTGCATCAGCTCCTCCTCAGAACTTGGTGTATGTTGATGTATCCACCCCGACCATGTCCAGGACAGCCTGGCACAGATGCAGAACACGGTGGCAGATAGAGGAGGTGGATGCATGATATTTTATTTGTCACAAAAGGATAATGTCAGTCCCCGGGGTGGAAGAAGAGGAGGCTGCTGTTACACAGAAGGGTAGAGGTGGGGGTCGAGGAGACTCAGAGTGAGGAAGGTGCACAGAACATAGTAGCATCAGGCAGAGGTGCCAACCTCTCCACCAAGGGCCCGGCTTCCATGTGGCAAATGGTATGGCAGTGCTGCTGCCAGCTTCCTGGGTAACATGGTTGCAGGGCACAGGAGAGGCCCTGCTGCCAGCACCCCCATCAGAACCATGGCTTGGTATGCGCAGCCTGAGATGGCAGTGCTGGATCGGACCCCCTGACCCCAATTCTAGGGTCAGGATTGTGACTCCACCTTGCGGGACACACCCCCAATGTCCCTGCACCATGTGCTTTCTGTGCCTGAGGGCTGCCTTGCTTGACCAGGAACCTCAGCCACCATCACCCCAGGAGCATCCAAACAGATCTCCTGGGCCCCTAGATCCTGGTGGTCAGTGCTCCCTGAGACCTTTGTGCAGGAGGTGAAGTCAGGAGGACACCTGGGAGCCCACCCAGGATATAGTCCAGGCTGAGACACATAGGACTGGCAGGAGTGGGAGTGCTGTGGTCCTGGCCACTGGGTAGAGTTGAGCCTGGGCCCCCTCCTGTGCTTCTGGATCAGGTCAGAAGGAAAGTAGCCCAGCCTCTGTTTCAGACAGAGTCTTGGTGCTGCCCCCTCCTCCCCCAGGGCCAGGGCACAGGGTTGGGGATGAAGGGCAAAATGACTCCAGAGAGGCAAGAGGCCTACAGAAGACTCCCTTGGGTCCTGGGTGACAGAAGCTAGTTGATCCACAAGATTGAGGGGCTGTTGTGGTCAGTGAGGCCCCAGCGTTGGCAGAGGCTGGGTCAGGCCCTGGGTAGGGAGGAGAGGGACAGCTCCTCACTAGTTGTATTTCAGGGTGCGCTCAGAGTAAGATCGTGGCTTCCCTCATCTTTGGTATTAAAATATCCTTTTATAACAAAATGCTTGTCTTTTAACTTTGATAAAATCTTGCAGCCTTATCAGACTGGTAATTTTGGGTCCTCCATGGTGGGGACTGGCAAAGGTGTGGCCTGGCTGCAGTGATGCTAGGAAGGAGGGGCTGAAACAGGCCTGGCTGCTCGCGGTGGCCTGTGTGCTGTTCTGGCTGCACAGGCCATCTCAGTCTGTGGGAGGCTTGAACACCAGGGCAGCCCCCAAGGTGGAAGCAGAGGAGACGCGGGTCTGGAAGAAGGGCCCGGCAAGCGGAGGTCCTGGGTGGGGGACTTCCATCCTGTCCTACCCTGAAAGGGCCTCGAGGAACACAGAGAGATGCCCAGGGCGTGGGGGCCCAGGAGGCCAGAAGTGGGGCCTCCAGCAAGGTCCTGTACCACTGAACTCTTGGCACTGAGGGCTGGGGGACCCTGGGGTGCTGGGGGAAAGCAACAGCAGGCAAGGATGCATATTGGCCAAGGGCATTACCAGGCGCCCCCTTCCCTGGGAGCTCCCGGTAGAGCGGCGAGGCCGGGCACCCCTCGAAGAGACTCAAGGCCTGGGGGGGCTCTCGCTCCAGTGGTGGTGCCTAGGTCCGCGGAGCTGGAGACAGACAGCACTGGGGCCCGGAGAGCACTGCCCGGCGCAAACTCCAGGGGTCGCGGCGCGCGCTAGTGGCCGCGGGGCGCCCGCACGGGGAGGGAGGGGGCGGATGGCAGCACAGAGCCGACCCTCCCCTCCCCAGCAACCCCCTCCTATCTCCCCTCCCCCACCGCCCGGTCCCCCTCCCCTCCCCCGCGCTGCCCGCTTCCCTCCTCCCGGCGGGGGCGGGGCCGGCGGCTCCCGCGCGCTCCGGCCCCTCCTCGGCCACACAAAGGCCCGTCTCCATGGCAGCCGCGCGGGCCGAAACGCAGCGCAGAGCGCGGCCCCGGCGCCATCGAGCCTCGGCGGCAGACGTGCAGGTACCGTGGGGTCCGGGGCCGGGAGCAGCTCGGGACTGGGGCCGCGCCGTTGTCCCTGCGTCCGCGCGCCCGGGCGAAGGGCGAGGCCTGGGGAACTGGGGGTCGGGCACCCTGGGGCCCCGGGCCGGGTGGAGCCCTGCCTGCTCTCGGGGCTCCGGGCCAGCCTCCCGCGGGGGCGTCGTCCCAGCGGGCCAGCGCGCAGCCGCCGGCGCCGGGGCTTTCCAGGGGCCTCGCCGGGCCGCGCAGTCCCAATACCGGGTGTGGGGAGCAGGGGCGCAGACGACCTGCACCTCGCCCCTGGACGGCCCAGCTCCCGCCGGGTGTAGACGCGGCTCTGGCTGTATTTGTTGGAGCCTGGGACCCGGCGAGTCTTGGACTTGGCGATCGCGTTGCCCACCTGCTGGTTCTTCCTCTCACCGTGGTTTTGCTGAGCCCGTGATCACAATGAGGCCCACAGCCACCTCTGGTCAAGCTGCTGGGCGGATTTAAGAAGTCCTGTCTCTCCCTTTGGGGGGGTCTCTGAGCTCAAGAGCCCTGGAGCTTTCTGCCACGTCACTGGACTCTTCCCAGCCTCTTCGAAAGGGAAGGACGGTGTCCGTCTGGTCACTATGGCGGTGTGGAGGTCAAGGCTAGGGGTAAAGGTGGCCCCAAAGCCTGGAAACTTCTGGGTCTTGAGGGCTCCTCAGGCCCGCGCATGCTCTGGGAGCCCTCTTTAATCTCTTAACTTCAGCCTGAGTCCTGAGGCCTTTAAAGCTGAACTCCCTCGTCCCCCACCCCACTTCGCACGCACACCCACCCTGAGTGGGCATCAAGGATGCACCATCCGTCGGGTGCTTAGCCGGCCCCCATGGCCAGATGCTGCCCAGTCCCGGTACAAGGGCCCCTAGGAAGGTAGGGTCCGTGCTGGAGTGTTTGCTGTGGTGTGCCAGCTACTAGTAGGTTGCACAGAAATCGCTAGAGAAGAGGAAGAGCAATCAGTGGTGGGCTGGGCAGGTCCAAGACCCCCTCTGTTGTCATGCCGTCCTGGCGGTGGCCTGAGATCTGGCCAGGGGTTCCTTCCCCAGGAACAGAGGGAAGTTACTGAGAAAAACAAGGGTTTGGAATGTGAGCCCCCCCTCCCCTGCCGGCTGCCTGCCAAGAAGGAATTATTTTGGATTATCCAGCCGTGTCCAGCCACCCGAGAGGGGAGGAGAGGGGCGCCTGCGGCCGTGGGAGAGAGATCCACTTCCGGGCCGTGGGTTGAGAGCCCCAGGAGGGGAGGGACAGACAAGTCTGGGCAGCTGCACACCTCCCGTGCTGCTCAGACCGGTTGGCAGCGGAGGGGGTGGGAGATGTGTCACCTTTGGGTTGGGGAGGGCCTACCAGGCTGGCCTCGTAGGCCCTCCCTGGTGCTGGAGTCTGAGAGAAGCCAGGGAGGCACCATGTGCCCTGGACCCAGTCTGGGGTCCCCTCATGCCCATCCTTGGATCCAGGATCAGGGACACACTTGGGACCATCTCTCACCCCAGGCAAGGGAGTGGGTCAGCTGATTAGGTTCATCCTTGGGTCTCCAGGAGTTGAATCTCAGACCCTCCTCTGCTCTCTGATGGCTCTGACCAGCCACACACTGAAGAACAGCCCAGGACTTGCCCAAGCATACCTTACCCCAGGGGGAGACTGAGGCCAGAAGAGAACCCTGGGTGGTACCATCTGGGTTGCTGCCAGGGTTCTGTGGCTGCCCAGCTCCCTGTGAGGCCATGTGTCCAGCTGCCAGTGTGGAGACTGTGCTGAGGAGATGGAGCCCTAGCTGAGGCCAAGTATGGTGAGCCCAGGGCCTTGGCCCTGGCCCAGGCCAGTGGAGCAGAAGGGATTGAATTGGAAGGCACTCGGGTGGGCTGGCAGCCTGGGGAGGGGTCCATATGGCAGTCCCTTAAACCATTCCGGGAACATCACCATGTCCTGTCCCCTGCCTGGTACCCACATCCTGGGAGCTAGTGCCATTGGTCCCTCTGCAATGGTGGGCAGACGCAGAGGCACTGGTGGAAGGGGCATCTGGCACCCTCTTTGGCTGGGTTAGACCTTGGAGGGCTGCCCTCTTGCCAGGGGCCAGTGTTCACTTCTGTCGCTCCGCAGTCCCTCACTCTGCATTACGCCTCCTACCTTGTCCTTGTGCTAGTGGAAGGGTTTCTTTTTTCTGGCCTTCTGACTGAGAGCCGTGGAGAAGGAGGTGGGCTGATCAGAACTCAAACCTCAGCCAGGCCTGAGCGGGCTGTGGGCAGCCTGTGGAGGGGGCTGAGCAGCCCTACTCTCCCCTGCGGGATTTCCCTTGAGGGAAGTAGATCTGAGTTTGTAAGAGTAGGTGATTAGAATCGGGCCCACAGTCCCTCCAGGGACTGGGGGGTGGTAATGGCTATTTGTGTTAAGGGTGGGGCTGAGGGTGGGACGGGGCTGGGTCTGACTAATTATAGGATGGAAGAGTAAGCCTGTGCCCTTAATTGAGTGGGGGCACTGGAGTTGTGGAGGGTGGGCCTGGGGGGCAGCAGACCTTTGAGAAATCTTTCCAGACCATGTGTGGTTGGTTCCTCTGCTCTCTTTCCCTCCTTGATTCTACTTCCCCTGGCACAGACTGCCACTTCCCACCCCTGGGGTATGGGGACTCTGTCCTTCCTCTTTCCCTACCTGTTTGCCCTGGGCTTCCCCCACCCTGGGCTCCCTTCAGCCCTCCTGATCTTTCCCTGTTCTCCCTGCCAAGCATTCGCAGGGCTGGCTGGGTCCCTGTGCCCTCCCTCTGGGATCTTGGTTATTTTGCTGTGTGTGACATCAACTGGACTCTGGCCCCAGAGAGTCCAGAAAGCCAGGAGTGGTGGTGCAGGCTGCTTCAGGTTAGTCTGCCCCCCAGTGACAGTGTCCCTGTTCAGGGGACAAGCTGGAACTGGGGAGGGGTCGTTTCCTCTCCTTTGTTACTCTCTAGGCACATTTCTGTGGTCCAGTCCCTCACACACAGCCCTGAGCCTGGCCCATCTCTGCCTCTTCCTAGGAGGGTGTTGGCCTTCCCTCAGGAGTGTTTGTGCTGCTGGGAGTCCCATGGGTTGGGTGCTCAACCTGGACTGCAATGAGGGGGGGGCTCAGTGCAGAGCCAGCCCTGGTGCCCACATCCTCTTTCCTCAGCCCTCAGATCTCTGGGTTTCTGAAAACAGCATTTCCCCATTCTAGTTCCAGCTGCGTCCTGGCACAGGGCCTGGAGCCCAGGAGGGGAGGCCCTGAGGTACAGGCTCAACTCTGCCCCACCCTGCCTTCAGTCCAGCAGCCCTGCAGCTTAGCCTTGGACACTTCCTGTCTGGGTACAGGGACATTACCTGGGCGGAGGTTGTCCTTAGCAAGAGGAAGAGGAAAACTCCGATGTGTGCCTTTCAGGAGGCCACCTGTGTCAACACAGCCCCCAGGGGCTTCTCCCTCAGCCAGAATGGCTCTGGCTGCCTGGCCCTGGGCAGGGCCAGGTCGCTTCCCAAGCTGCTCCCCCTAGTCTTCAGCCCTGGGCCTGTATGGCACCTGTGTGGGACTGCTGACTGTGTGGGACCTGTCGGACCCCCTGACCCCACACTGCCTGCTGAGAGCAGAGGCAGTTATTAGGGGCCCTGAAGGCCACAGCAGGATGTGCTGAAGGCCGTGGGGGTGGCAGTTCTTCTGTGATTGGCACATGCCTACCTGGGACCCTTGAGCCCAGGCCAGTGCTGCAGTCTAAGACCAGACCAGCAAGAGTGTGGCTCTGCTGGGGGTGGGGCTGTCCTGTCGTGGCATGATAGTGGGGCATGGTAACTTGACCCTTGCGTGGAGCTAGGAGAGGTATAAGGACCAGTGGACAGCAGGGGTTCTGTCATACAACCCCTCCACGTTTTTGTAGTTGGGGGGCTACCACAGAGGAGAGAAGGTGGGGGACATGCTGAGCCCAGCTGTGTGCCCTCTGCCTAGAACATGGATGGCAGCAGCCTGGGACAGAAGGGAAGAGGAACCCTGCCTGGGCCACTGTCTGCCCCAGGCTCACCCACCTGACCCCGGGTCCATCCTTTCCGGCCCAGCTAGTGGGGAAGCTATTTTGAGCTGAGCTGGGCAAGTTTGGGGGGTAGGGGGAGGGCGGGGATCCCGCTTGGCCACTTATTCCTTCCTGGCCTTGACCCAGGGGACTGTGCTTAGGGAACCTCAGGAGACAGAAAAGAGTGTCAGGATGAGGGAGAGGAAAGGCGTGGACACCCAGGTGGCTCTCTGCCATGCTGTGCCCCCTGATACAGCCCCTCCTCCCCCAGGGCCCGGATTCCCTGTGTCCCCAGCCAAGTCCCTCTTGTCCAGGATCCTTGATGAACTGAGCAGGAGCTGAGTGGAGGAACAGGTCAGGCTGTCTTGTGGGTGCATTATGGAGAGGCCAGGCACCTGCTTCCTCCCGTACCCCTGCTCCAAGCTGGGCATTTCCTCATTGGGAAAACTCAGCCTCTGTCCTCCAGGCCTGCCTAGCACCCAGAGTAGCACTCTGGCTCCTGGCTCCTGGCTCAGCCTGGACGAAAGAGGCAGCTGCATTGCATTCCCCCGCCAGCCCAGCCTACCCACCTCTGCCTGCCCCTTGCCCTGGAGGCCAGCAGCCCTGCCTGCCTCTGGGCAGCCTAGGCTGACCTAGCACTGACCCACTTGCACACAGTACCGGGTCTGAGGATGTTCCTCAGGCTTTGTGTCCTGAGGACAGATTCTGGGGCAAGCCCCCTGCTGGCAGTGCTCTCTGTCCTAGTTGCAGACATGTGTGCCTGCACATGTGTGGTCACGTGTGTGGTGGCTGGCACCCAGGCTTGGCAAGGTGCCCTGAGTTAATTGTAGGGTTCCGCTGGTATGGGGGAGGTGGGCCCAGGGTGACCGCTGAGGCGCTGACAGGCTGACGAGGAGATTACAGGCCTTGCTGGCTCCTCACTGGCTGGGGCCGAGGCTCGTCTACCCGCTTGCCCACCTCACCCAAACCCCTCCTGCTCACCAAGTTCTGGAGGGGGCTCTTGGTGGGTTGGGTCTGGGCCAGCTGCATCCTCCATAGGACTCAGCTGCCCCTGTGGTAGCTAGCATTCAATCAGTACATGGTCTTGGACCAGCCAGCTCTGGGGAGGCCTGGGAAAGGGGCTTAGTAGGGAGGAGCAAACATCAGAGCCAGCTCAGGAATAGGGAGGCAAGCGGCCTCCCGACCCCAATAGGAGTCCTCTGTGGCCACAGCTGTCTGAACTCTTCGTCCTTTTTATGTTTAACCCATTGTCCCCTGGCAGTGGCGGAAGGACCCATTTGTGCCTTTCCTCGTCTGGCCAAGTTTGGGGGTCCTCCCAGGGGTGGTGAAGGGTGATAAACTACAGAGCTTTGATTCTGGAGGTTCGCTGTGTGGGTCGGGACAGCAGGGGGCAGCCGAGGTGCCCAGGCAGGACAGTGTGGTGCCTGGCATCTTGGAAGAGGTGGTAGCAGGGAGAGAGGTGGTTCTGGTGTGCTCTGGGAAAGAGTCCCGGCTGAGGAGCCCCACCTTCTGTCCCCATGCCTGGAGGATCTGTGGTCTGGGTGTGCAGGATGGGGTCTGGCCTGGGGGCAAGGGCCACATAATCAGTGGGGGCACCCACATATACAGAGGCTGCCACTGGCACAGAGGGTGCAGGGCAGGCGCCCCTGGGCTCTGCCAGGTGATCTGTGGGCACCTGTGGACCAGGGTTAGATGAAGAGATCCTGGATCCTGGCGGCCTTAGGTCTCAAAGGGAGGTGTTCTGGGGGTCTGGAGGACATCAGGGAGCAGGGGTGACTTGTGCTAGACCCACAGCCTAGACTTTGAGGGAGGTTGATGCGAGGTCCCCTGTGTAGCCAGGTCTGCTGGGGGGAAGGGGTAGCTGCACTCTCTACCTGGTGGGACCTCGCCCCAATCCTGTGGGAGCTCCATGCTGACGCAAGCCCCGGCTGGGCTGTGTGTGTCCCTGAGCCACACCTGTGTTCCCTGATCGGGTTGTGCCGGAAGAGCTCGGCCCTCGCCTGGGGAGTCTGGTGGGTGGTGCCCCAGCGGGGACCTGGAATCCCAGGTCTGCGGAGGTGGGGGCGGAGTTGTACCTGGTTGGCTGGTGTCTGGGACGACCCTGGTGGGGTGGAGCTGCCCTCCATTCTTGGTAATGGCGGGTCCTGCGCTCCTTGTGTCTGGCACCGGGTGAGTCCTCCAGGAAGGCTCCCTTGTGCACCTGACTGGCCACTGTTGTCCCTGTTGCCCGGGGTCAGGCTCCCACCTGCCTGTTGTCTGGCGAGCTGGCACCAGGAGCCGGGGTCCACGTGTTCCCTCTGGAACAGCCGAGGTGCTTTGGGGTGGGCAGGTAGGAGAGGTGGTGTCCAGGGGTGGGGGGGGCTGTCTGCCACCGGGCCTGTCTGGTGAGGGATGGGTCTGGGCCCTCAGGAGTGCTGCTCTCAGGCCTCCTCCAGGCCCGTCTCAGCCCGTCCGTCCAGGGCCACTGTCCCCTGGCGAGTGGGGACGGTGACCAGGCTCTGTGCGGAGCCGCAGCCCCTCCCTCATGCGTGTTTTGAAAACAGCAGAGGCTCCCATTTGCCTGCGCCCTAGCTGTTTTGTTTCTCCTGATTTGTTTAACGCGCCGGCTAATTGCAGATTTGCATGTTCGTCTGTGGCCGAGGCCCCGCCTCCTGGCTGACAGCTGCAGGGGGGAAGGGTGGGTTGCTTCGTGGTGGCCTCAGCCCCGTGGCCACTTGGACCTCTGCTGCTGCAGCCTGCCCTAGGGTGGTGGCACCCATCCTGCCCTTCAGAGCTCCCCTTTGAGTCCCCAGGCGGGCCCTGTGTCCCCTAGTCATGGGCCCTGGACAGGCCACACAGTTCTACCCCGACTACCACTTAGGGAGGAGGGCAGTACTTATGCTGGCTGGGCCTGACCACAACAGGAGTCATCTTGTTTCTCTGCTGTGCCTTGACCCCCACCTGGGCTCTCCCTGGTTCCTCTTCTGTCCACAGCCTGCTGGCCTCGGTGGAGTAACCCTGACTGCTCTGCCCAGGTTTGATTTGTGCATTAAGGAGTCACCCTCCCCACAAAAAGTCACCCCACCTGTATTTGATTGAAGATACAGGGAGAGACAGCTCTCCCCTAGAGCCCTGCAGGAGGTGCCCTCTGGACCCACCCTTGGCCCATGGGGTCCATCTAGAGTCGGGACCCCCTTCCTCGGCCGCCTCTTGTGCACCTCACTCTGGGAGATGGGCGTGCTCTTCTGGTTCCCACCCTGTTTAGGGAGTTCAGGCTGGGAGGAGACATTCCCTGTCAAGTTGGAGGTCTGGGAGCTGATGTGAGGCCGTGTGTTTTCAACTCCTCCGAGCCATGCCCCTGTGCAGACCCTGTCCGCAGAGGACTCCTGTGACCATGATCATAGAGGAGGAGTCGTAGTCCCATAGGATTGGTCAGGGAGGGCGTCTCGGGCGCTGAAGCATGATAGGAGTTTTTAGGCCCCTTCACTGGGTGCCCTTATTATCCCCAAGCTACATATGGAGAAACCGAGATCCACAGCAGCTTTGTAAGTAGGCAAGGCTATTGTAAATAGGCGTGATCCAGCTAGAAAACGGCGGGGCTGGGCTTTGAACCTGACAGTGCGGCTGCAGAGGCTGGCCCTGGATGAGCAGTGCTGAGGGCAGGATGCGGAGCCTGGTACTAGGGCAGGGCAGGGCCAACTGTGAAGGGCAGGGGAGGTCCTGGCTTTGTTACCAGGGAGGAGCAGGGCCCTGGCCTTTCCCCCATGAGCACCAAGGAAGGGCAGGGACGAGGGCCAGGGATGGGGCTGGCAGATGACCAGTCACATCTGCCTCAGGAGAGAGTGGGTGGTGTGCCCTGCCTGGTCAGTGGACTACTCTTGGAAAGCATGTGGGCTCAGGTGAGGCTGTTTCTTCACAGCTGTGAAGGGCTGGGGTCTGTGTGCACCAGGTGCTGAGCCACCTCCACTGGTGACATCCCAGAAGCCAGGTGGGTCCCTGTGTTCTTGTGGGGCTGCTTCTCCACAAGTCCTGATGCTGTCCTGCGGTTTGGCTGCTGTGTGTGAGAGGAACAGCCTGAGAGCTTCTTTTACAAAGGCTGTGTTGAGTGTCAGGGCCAAAGGACACCCTCTCCCTGTGCCTGCTGCCCCTTGGCTGAGTTAACTCTTTTCCATTCCCCAAGGAACTGAAGAGACTGCAAAATCTGTGTGATGCCCACCCTTTGCCCAGCTTGCCCATGCTGGTCTCCTTGAACTTACTGTGGGTGCAGCTTGGGTCCTGCTGTGAGTGGCGGGGAGAGTGTACACAGAGCCTGGCAGTGCTGTGCATGCCACAGCCTCCCCAGTAGCGCTGTGGGTCAGCATGCAGTTTTCTGGGGCTCTTCTGGTGAGACACTGGGGATTGTCGGTTTCTCCTTGCAGCTGCTGTGCTGCACAGTGAGAAGCACCTCTGGTCTGTGAGGCGGGGGGACAGAACTGGAAAGTCCCCTAAGTAAGGATACAAGCAGAGTCAGAGGTTACAGTTGCATTGCTAAGTGCTACAGTGTATCACTCATTCCTTTTCAGGAATGAATTGGTTTAGTCTTTGCAAGCCCCTGGGAGTAGCTCAGGATTCCTGTCTCCATTTTGCAGATGGGGAAATGAGGCACAGAGAAGTTAAGTAACTTGCCCAAGCTAATAAGTAGAATTTGGGGGGTCGTGGGTATGCATGTGTTTCAGAAGGCAGTTGTTCCAGTCAGAGTGATAACATGGACCTACCTTAAGAAAACAAACCGAACCAGTAGATTTATATGTAACAAAAGGAAGCTGTCCCTGAGCAAAGGAGAGAGTGGAGTGCCATGGTTCTTTTCTGGAAAGGCCAAGTGAATATGCCTGTTTCAGGGCCAGGCTGGAGGTCTGGAGATGTCTGGGATAGGGAGGCAGAAGAGGCAGATGGGATCCCGTGGGAACCAGGGACCAGAAGAGGCCGGCAGCCCTCAGGTGTGACCTGGTCCCTTTGCCTTCTAGAGAACTTCGATGCAGGCCTGGAGCAGAGACTGAGCTGGACCTTGAGGCCTCGGTGAGTGGTGTGGGGGTGCTACACGCCACCGCTGTGGTGTCACTGAGGCTCTTCTGGGTCCTGTGGCCTAGATGGATGGACAGATGGGGTGGGGTGCTGAACACCTGTCCCCATCTCTGAGGCAGGTCTTGTGCAGATGGGCTGGGCACTGGACACGGGGTTCTGCAACTCTGGAGCTGGGAGTGCTGGGTGGGAGGCAGGAGGGCAGGGCACGCTGCATGCTGTCTGTGCCAGCAGAAGGCTGGGTTTGTGTGGCTTCTTGGAAATGAACCTCCAGGCTCTCGCCAGGATCTGGTCAGGAAGAGGGCAGTTGAGTCCCAAGGAAATCCCCAGCAGCCCATCATCTGAGAGGGTCCCTGCCCGAGTTCAAAACAGGAAGCCTGTTGTTGCCTTCATTCCAGGAACACCAGGCAGGAAGATTAGCTGGCTGTGCCTGGCGCCTCTCACACCTCCCTCCAGCCTGGCTGCTGGCGCTTAACCATCAGATGGGTGCCCTTTGCTCCCTGGCCCGGCCTGGAGGTCACCTATGGCCTTGTTTGTGTATGAAGCAGAAGAGGGCTGCCACCCACGAAGGTGACTCTGTCCCTCCTACCCGCACCCTCCCAAGGCCTGGTATTTGGGCTTTGATTTGCCCACCTTGGGGACAGCGGGCAAAACCCACCTGTGACTGTCAGTGTGAGGATCGTTGTTTTCCTGACTTCTTCCTCCTACACAGGAGGTATTTGTTGAACACCTCTGGTGTGCTGGTCCTGGGGCTCTCTGTCAAGCGCACATTAGTCAGAAGGAAGTCACCTTTGTCACCCTCCCTTGGCCCTGTAGGTCCGATGTCCTGAGTATCCGCTGGTGGCAAGAGAAGGAGGTGGCTGGGGCCCCTGGCTCAGGGCAAGAGCTTTTCTGCAGGGGGTGCCAAAGGGGTCCCCAGTTAGCTCTGGGTTCAAGTCCCACCTCATGGTGTTGGGGACCCCACAGGGAAAGGGCTCTGTCTGCCCTACCTCTCCAGGCACAGAATGCAGAGCCAGAGAGGGTGACCCGAGGCCCCGGGGCTGGTGGGGTCTTCCTGTCTCTGGTGGAAGCCACTGTCTTCTCTTAGCCTCTTTGCCGCATCTTGGGTTAGGGCTGGGTTCACCTGCCCCTTGTGGTGTGGTCCACCCTCCCTGCCACTACCTCCAACCCATCAGAGACTCCAGGTCCTGTCACCCACCAGCTCTGGGTGCCATCCAACCCAGTGGAGACCCTGGGTTGGACAGGCCCGAAGCCCTGTCTACCTGACTATGGAAGCGGGAGCACCTGGCAGAGGAGGCCATCCAAGTCTAGTGTTCTGTGCTGGCCGGGGTAGACGGGGCTTTGTCCACTGCTTGCTTGCTCCTCGGTTGTATTTCCCAGGAGGGCTGAAGAGGCTGGCGTTGGTCAGTGCAGAGGTGCAGGGTCGACCTGGAGGGGCACCGTGGGGCCTGAGCGTAGGCTTGGGGGAGGCTGCGGTAGGAGTTGCAAGCGCATGAGAAGAAGCCAGCTCAGCTTCTCCCAGAGCTCGTGCCCAGGGAACACTTGCCTTAGCCGAGAGCAAAGCAGGCTCCTTTCTGCTTCCTGGAGGAGGTGGGTAGAGCAGAGGACGACAGGCAGGGAATGTGGAGGTCACAGGCAGTGACAGGCAGGTTAGTGTCCTAGCCCCACCCACACCATTCAGGCAAGCTTAGAAAGTTTTTATCTGTGGTTCAGTTTCTTCACCAGAGAAATGGCCTGTAATGGTGACTCCTGCACTGGACTGCTGTGAGTTTAAAACAAAGTCTGAGCTGGGTGTGGTGTCGCGCATCTGTAATCTCAGCACTTGGGAGGCTGAGGCAGGAGGCTTGTTGAGAGTTCTAGGCCAGCCTGAACTACATAGTGAGACCCTGTCTCAAAAAGAGGGAAAAAAAAAAAGTAGCAAGTCTGGCAATCACCCCATTCAGGGCCTGGCCCGCACCACCACCCACACGGGCAGCCAATGATGAAGACCAGGTCACCAGTCAGCTGCCAGTACATACACACTGCAGCACTGTCACTGGGGTGTGTGACATGGAAGTAGTTTTTGACGTTTGAGTCTGATGGCTTTTATTTATTTTTTTATTTTCATTTAAAAATTTTTTTTATTTTTGTCTTTTTGAGACAGGGTCTCTCTATGCAGTTCAGGCTGGCCTTCAGCTCACTTTGTAGCCCAGGCTGGCCTTGAACCTGCAATGATCCTCCTGCCTCAGCCTCCCGAGTGCTGGGATTACAGGCATGTGCCACCACGCCTGGCCTATTTTTTTTATTTATTCCATCAGTACTGAGGATTGGATGGAGGGCTTTAACACTGAACTACGTCCTCAGCCCTTTTTTTTTTCCTTTTTATGTTGAGACAGAGTCTCACTAAGTTACTGAGTTGCCCAGGCTGGGCTTGAACTTACACAATCCTCCTGCCTCAGCCTCCGAGAGTACTGGAACTCCAGGTGTGTTGTACCACATCTACCTATGATGGTTTCTTTTTTTCTAAGACCTTTTAATGGATAACAAAATGAGGATTGTTTTCCTAGGGGAGGAGAGTGTGGGAGGGGTGGTCTCAGGTGACTCTACGGGAAGCAGGAGCCCTCTGGAAGCTCAGGGCAGGGAACCACTATCAGGGCCTGGCCCCTCCTGGGCACTGTGGTCAGGGCAGACTGGACGTGGGGACCCCAGCCACAAAGGCACAGGCATACTCGGAAAATCACAGTGGGTCTAGGAGCAGGGTGCTGTGAGCATCTGGAGAAGGAGGAGTGAAGTCCCCAGAGGGAGAGACTGGGGCTGCCAAGGCCTGGGGGGTCTAGAGGTGGACCAGCCCTGCTATTTGCCCAAGTTGCCAGAGCCCCTGGGTTGGGTGGGGGGTCGCTCATGAGGATTCACCTGCTACTCCAAGGGGAACCTCAAGTCAGGCTCAGCAGCACTAACTTCCTCCCCACCCACCACACCCTCATCCATGCAGGTAAGGCCCTGGGTCTTGCACATGTACATACATACAAGCCCATGGGCTTACCTCCAGGGGCACAGATGGGACCTGTCCTAGCCCCGTCTCCACCTTCCCCACTCCAGTCTGGGGGGTCCCCCTCTGAGACTTGGTGAGTTCGGGGTTGATTATGTCTGTGAAGCCCCCCAGGGCCCTGCCTCTCCTGCCCTACCCCAGAAGCTGAGCTGGGGTGGAGGGAAGGATGGGCCAGGGAGGAGGGATACTCTGCCTACTCTGCTGCTTTACCCAGGGTAGGGGAACCTGGAGAAAGGTGGGTCCACCTCAGGCTATGCCAACATGTGTGTGCTCCAGGGTCACGAGCTGTGGTCCTTCTGCCAGCCTGGCCTGTGTGGCGCTGGGTGTGCCCCTGAGCTGTAGTTTCTCCAGTTTAGGAGCAGGTTTGAATACTTGTGAGGCTTCTGAGAGGTGTTCTCCATCACCTAGGGACCAGCCTGCAGCTGCCTGGAGCCAGGGAGACCCTGACATGGGCAGTAGCCGAGGCTTGGTCCCAGCCCTAGGTTAGATTACAGCTTGTTGAGAAGGGCTGGAAAATGGGCTTTCTTTGAGATCTCCAGCAAGGCAAGTGAGTGTAAAGGAAAGAGAGGGGCTGGGCCTTGGGTTTTCCTGCTTGGTGGGACCTGCTCTGGCTTGGGTAGGAGGGCCCTCGGGCCACTCACAGTGGGTGCCCTAGGCTGGGCCCCCCTGACCCTCTCTCTTCCCGCAGGGTGCTAAGGGCCATGGTGCTGTGGCTCTGGGCCCTGACCTTCCTGGGCCTGGTGGGGCCAGGAGCAAGCCTTCGGCCCCGCAGACTGGATGTGTTCAGCAGCGAGACGGAGCTGAATCACCTCGTGGTGGATGAGGCCTCGGGGGTGGTGTACGTGGGGGCCGTGAACGCCCTGTACCAGCTGGGCGCCGACCTGCACCTGCAGCAACAGGCCGCCACAGGGCCTAAGCTGGACAACAAGAAGTGCACGCCGCCCATCGAGTCTAGCCAGTGCCACGAGGCGGTGAACACTGACAACGTCAACCAGCTGCTGCTGCTTGACCCGCCCGGGAAGCGCCTGGTTGAGTGTGGCAGCCTCTTCAAGGGCATCTGTGCCCTGCGGGCCCTGAGCAACATCTCCGTGCTTCTCTTCTATGAGGATGGCAGCGGTGAAAAGTCCTTTGTGGCCAGCAATGATGAGAGTGTGGCCACCGTGGGGCTGGTTAGCTCCACGCGCCCAGATGGGGAGAGAGTGCTGTTTGTGGGCAAGGGCAACGGACCGCACGACAACGGCATCGTCGTGAGCACCCGCCTGCTGGGCCGGTCCGAGGGCAGGGAGGCCTTCGAGGCCTACTCCGACCACACCACCTTCAAGGCTGGCTACCTGTCCACCAACACACAGCAGTTCGTGGCGGCGTTTGAGGACGGGCCCTACGTCTTCTTCCTCTTCAACCAGCAGGACAAGCACCCAGCCCAGAACCGCACCCTTCTGGCACGCATGTGCAAGGACGATCCTTCCTACTATTCCTATGTGGAGATGGACCTGCAGTGCCTGGAGCCTGGTGACCACAGCGACCCTGAGGGCTCTCCCTTCGGTGCCTGCCTGGCGGCCTCTGTGGCCTCACCAGGTGCCAGCAGGGTGCTCTACGCTGTGTTCAGCAGGGACAGCCGGAGTGGCAGGGGACCCGGGGCTGGTCTGTGCCTGTTCCCATTAGATGAGGTCCATGACAAGATGGAGTCCACCCGTAGTGCCTGCTACACGGGCTCCCGGGACACAGGCCGGGACATCTTCTACAAGCCCTTCCATGGTGACATCCAGTGTGGCGGCCACTTGGCGGTATGTCTCCCCTGCGCCTGGGCATGGGTGCATGCTGGCTGTGATGCTGTTGGCCTGACGGATGCACGTGCGGGTGAAGTACCAGGCCCATGCTGGCTACTGGCACATGTGACAGGGAATGCTGGATGGGGTGCCGACTGCGTGGGCCTCTGGTCTTGGGGACAAGTAGGACTGTGTTTGCCTGAGGGCAGGGACTTGAGGGTTAAGGTCAATGCCCATTGCTAACGTCCTGGTCTGCAGGGTGCCAGTAAGAATTTCCTCTGTGGCTCGGAGCACCTGCCCTACCCACTGGGCAGCCGTGATGGCCTTAAAGCTACTGCTGTGCTGCGGCGTGGAGGCCTGCATCTGACGGCTGTAACAGTCACTGCTGAGAATGGCCACGCGGTGGCTTTCCTGGGCACCTCTAATGGCCGGATCCTTAAGGTGAGGTCCCATGCTGGGGCAGGGAGGCTCCCAAAGCTGCCTGTGTGCCAGGCCCCGCCCCACATACCTTCCCTCATACCATAGGTGTACCTCACCCCAGACGGCACCTCCACAGAGTACGGCTCCATCCTTGTGGAGCTCAACAGGAGAATCAAGCAGGATCTGGTGCTGTCTGGAAACCTGTCCAGCCTCTACGCCATGACCCAGGATAAGGTCAGCCTGGACCTCGCCTCGGGCCCTGGTGACCAGCCTGGGGTTGTGGATGAGGGGCAGCCGGCCAGCACCACCAGCCACGTCTCCTCAGCTGTCTCTGTTTATGTCCTGGGTCTGTGCTGCATCCTCCCCTCAGGTCCTGCCCTGCTTTGTTCTGGTGGAAGGGCCCGAACCTGCAGGGTTAAGTGCAGGTGCCCCGCAGAGGGAGGGGTGCACAAGCCTGGGCAGACCCTGTCTCCAGGCACTCGCTCACAGCCCCAATGCCCCAGGTGTTCCGGCTCCCGGTACAGGAGTGTCTCAGCTACTCAACCTGCGAGCAGTGCCGGGACTCTCAGGATCCCTACTGTGGCTGGTGTGTCGTCGAGGGACGGTGAGCACCTTGGCCTTGTGTCCAGAGGAGATGACCCTGGTTGTCTTGGGGAGACTGAGATCCCACCTGGGGGTCAAGGGATGCCAGGGCTGAGGCCGCCCCTGTCCTCACAGGTGCACCAGGAGGAGCGAGTGCCCAAGGGCTGAGGAGGCCGCCCACTGGCTGTGGAGCCGGGACAAGTCCTGTGTGGAGATCACGGACGCCCAGCCTCAGAACATGAGCCGGCGGACCCAGGGAGATGTGCGAGGCCACATTGGGCTAGAACGGGTGCAGGGCAGAGGCAGGGTCAAGAGGGACCTCCCCAGCACCCCTGCTGGCCAGGGAAACCTGGCCTGTCACCTTCCCACCCTGCACCCAGGCCATTGTAGAATGGGTAGGGGGAGCACAGCACTCTGGAGTAGAGCTGGGGTTCCCCTCTGCAAGGCTGGGCAGAGGGTGTGGGGGCCCAGGGGTCCTGGTGCCAGCCGCTGCCCCATCCCTCAGGTGCGGCTGACTGTCAGCCCCCTCCCAGCCCTGACCAGCGATGACCAGCTGCTGTGCCTCTTCGGGGAGTCCCCGTCGCACATCGCCCGTGTGGATGGGGGTGCCGTTGTCTGCATCTCTCCGAGCAGCATCCCCGGCACACCTCCAGGCCAGGGTGAGGCCCCAGGCCCAGGCAGACAGGGCTCCTTTCTGGCACACAGAGTGCTTCCGCTGCTCCTGTGGGTGCCAGCCCCTCGGGCTCTCCATGTGGGCTGGTCCTGGGGCCCCAGCCCGAAACCCACAGTAGGGGGCACCCTGGGTGGTGTGGGTGCCTCTCCCTGAGTGTTGCAGTCTGGCTCCTGCTTGCTTGTCTGTTATGTGCAATGCCTGGGGGCTGGGCCCCTCTTCTCCCTTCCCTGCCCCTGCCCCTGCCCCCCCTCCTGCCTGAGATAGCTGAACTGTCCCCAAGAGCATCCTGAATGTGGGTCAGGGCAGGTGCCAAGCCCTTGTCCCTCGAGTGACGTGGGCAGGGACCCGACAGGGCCTCCTGCCCAGACTTTGAGGAGCCACTGCCCTCCCTGTGGTGCAGAGGGAGGTGCAAAAGCAGCCAGGCTCCTGGGAGAAAGGCGAGCCTGGCCCTGGGAGCTGACACCTGAGCCGGGCTTCCTGGCCCTGCCCTGCTAAGCCTCGTTCTGCTCAGCCCCGTTCTGCTCAGCCCCTGCGGCTGATGCAGAGTTGGCCTCCAGGCTCCGCGTGTCCCGGCCCGCCCTCCCCCGGCCTCCCTCCCCACCTCTCTGACACCACCCCGCCGCACCCGCAGACCATGTGGCAGTGAGCATCCAGCTCCTCTTTGAACGTGGTAGTGTCTTCCTCACCTCCCACCAGTACCCATTCTACGACTGCCAGAAGGCCATGAGCCTGGTGGAGAACCTGCCGTGAGTCTCCGAGCCCCTCGCCCTGTCCCAGGTGCCCCTCGCACCCCTCATGCCCCTCGCACCCCTCATGCTCCTACCCTCTCTGTAGGTGCATCTCTTGTGCCAGCAACCGCTGGACCTGCCAGTGGGACCTGCTGTACCACGAGTGCCGGGAGGCCTCACCCAACCCTGAGGGCAGCATCATCCGTGCCCACATGGTGAGGCCCAGAGGATCCCACCCTCCACCCCCCACCCCCGCTGCAGCCTGGCAGCACCTGATCCTCCTTACCCCCCTCCCCCAGGAGGACAACTGTCCCCAGTTCCTGAACCCCACACCACTGGTCATCCCCATGAACCATGAGACTGATGTGACCTTTAAGGGCAAGAACCTGGACACAGTGAAGGTAGAGTGTAGGGACAGTTGTGGGGAACAGCTGGGGGGGGCTTGCTAGGGTCTCCCCGACGTCAGCACCTGGCGCACCCCTGCTATCCCCCACTTGGAGTCAGGGCGCATGGAAGGCAGGGTGGGTGGGAGGCCTTGGACCTTCCCGAGGTCCGAGCACACACACGTGTGCAGTGTGTACCGGTGGGCTGGAAGTAGGTGCAGGTGTGGCGCAGGCGTTGGCGGTGCCCTGGGAACACCTACCTGGGGATGTGCTGAGGCTGCTGCAGATACAGCTGGGACTTGAGTGCCTCTCAGGGCCCGGGTGGGCACCAGCCCCAGGAGCACAGAGAAGTGAGACACAGTGAGGCTCTGGAGGTCACCAGGGCAGGTAGGTTGACTTGTCTGAGCATCTGGCTGGGCTGTCCACAGGTGTCCACCCTTTATGTGGGCAGCGACCTGCTCAAATTTGAAGTGCCAGTGACCATGCAAGAGCCAGGCACCTTCTTCTTTCGGACCCCAAAGGTACAGCTCCAGGAAGTAGTCTAGGCCTGGACCCCAGCATTGGGGGTGGGAGGTGGTTTTGACCTCCAGGGTCCTCTGGCAAGAGCCCTGTGGTGGAGCCTAGGGCCCTGGTGTGTCTCTGTGGGTCTCCCTGTCACCAGAGGACCTCGTGCCCTCCACTGCAGTGGTGTATGCTGCTCATTTGTGTCTGTGTGGCGTCTCTGACGCTCTCCCACTTCAGCCACCTGCTGGCCCTTACTGACCCTGACACAGTGTGAGGACCGTGTGGAGCATGTGGGCATATAATGGTCACCCTGGTGACTAACTCCATACCCCCTTGTGTTGGGGAAGGAAATGCAGTGTGTCCTTGTGTCTTGTCCCCCAGCTGTCCCATGATGCCAATGAGACATTGCCTCTACACCTGTACATCAAGTCTTACCGCAAGAATATTGACAGCAGGCTCCAAGGTGGGGTGGGGTGGGGTGGACATGGGGATGGGATAGGGTGGAGGCCTGGCTAGGGCAGCCGTGTGCACTGTTGACCACTATGTCTTCTCCACAGTGACCCTCTACAACTGCTCCTTTGGCCGCAGTGACTGTTCGCTGTGCCTGGCGGCCGACCCTAATTACAGGTGTGTGTGGTGTCCCAGCCAGAGCAGGTGTGTGTACGAGACGCTATGCAGCAACGCCACCTCTGAGTGCCCGGCACCTGTCATCACCAGGGTGAGCCCTCTGCTGCTTGGCTTTTCTACCCATCCCCATGTCCCCATCCTGCCTGAGCCATTGGGTCACACAGAGCTGTTGATTTCAGATCCAGCCAGAGACCGGCCCACTAGGTGGGGGCATCCGCATCACCATCCTCGGGTCCAATTTAGGTATCAGAGCAAACGATATCAAGAGTATCACTGTGGCTGACCAGGACTGCACCTTTGAACCGAAACAGTACTCTGTGTCTACCCGGTGAGGAGGCTGTCCTGGCCTGGTGACTGGGCAGAATAGAGAGGCCCAGGGGAGCAGGGGTGGGGCACAGCATGGGATGCCCATGCAGCAGGCCCACTGATGCTGTCCCCTCCAGCATCGTGTGTGTGATTGAGGCTGCACAGAAACCCCTCAGTGGGGACATCAAGGTAGAAGTCAATGGGAAGCTTGGCCACTCGCCACCCAACGTGCGGTTTACCTACCAGGTAAGTGCCTGCCCAGGTTTATGCTGAGTGTAACCCTAACTCACTCTGTGAGTCTAGCCTTGCTTTGGTCACAGGAGGGTGCACTCGGTCACTTTGCCTTGTTACCTTCGCACTCAAATGCAGCCCAGATGAGGGCTAATGAGGCCGCCTTTTGCTGACCCAGCATGCCTGTCACTCTTTCAGCAGCCTGAGCCTCTCCTTGTGGAGCCAAAGCAGGGACCACAGGCAGGTGGCACCACGCTGACCATCAGTGGCACCCACCTGGACACAGGCTCCAAGGAGGACGTTCGGGTGACCCTCAACGATGTCCCTTGTGAAGTGTGGGTGTCGCCCACCCTGCCCAGTCTGGCCCTGGGGTGGGGCCACTCCCACCACGAGCCTGAGTCTGACTGCTGAGGTTGGTGACCAGCACGTCCCTCCGCAGGACTGAGTTTGGGAAGCAGCTGCATTGTGTCACAGGCCCGCAGCCGACTCTGGGCCAGATGGCTCTCGAGATCTCCTACGGGGGCTCCCCAGTGCCCAGCTCTGACATCTTCTTCACCTACCGCGAGAACCCTGTTCTGCGGACCTTTGAGCCCCAACGGAGCTTTGTCAGGTGTGTCTCTAACCCACAACAGAGTGCTCAGCACCTCTCTGGCGCCCTCTGCTGACCTGGCTGAGAGCATGGTGTCTGGACTGCAGGAGGAACCCTCCAGACCCAGAGCACCCCATCCCTTGCCTGTGACACAACCATACATAATAAGCACAGTGCCCACTCTGCTTCTTCCTCGCCCATCCCCATGGATGGGCACTGATGGGAGCTGGTGGGGCAGGGTGTCTGCCCTGAGCTAACTGGGCACCACCCTGGCCTGGCTGAGTGTAACCCTAACCCAAGCCATCACCCACTCTGCAGTGGTGGCCGGAGCATCAGTGTCACGGGCCAAGGCTTCAGTCTTATACAGAAGTTCGCCATGGTGGTCATTGCTGAGCCCCTGCAGTCCTGGCGGCGGCGGCGGCGGCGGCGGCGGGAGGCTGGACTCCTGCAGACCACCACGGTTGGTTTGGGCACAGCCGGGGCTGGGTGCATTGTGGCCCTGAAGACAAACCCAGGAGGGCTGAGGTCTGTGCCGTGCAGCCTGACCGTCTTGATCTGTCCTGAAGGTCACAGGCACTGAGTACGTGTTTCACAACGACAGCAAGGTTGTGTTCTTGTCCCCGGCTGTCCCCGAGGAGCCTGAGGCCTACAACCTCACAGCGCTGATACAGATGGACGGGCACCGCGTCTTGCTCAGGACTGAGGCCAGCGCCTTTGAATATGTGGCAGACCCCACTTTTGAGAACTTCACAGGTGGTGTGAAGAAGCAGGTCAACAAGCTCATCCATGCCCAGGTGAGTAAGGCTGTGGGTAAGCACAGCTGGGGTTGTGGGATCCAGGGTCCCTCTGTCCTGATCGTCCAACCTCTGCCTCCCGTCTCTCCAGGGCACCAACCTGAACAAGGCCATGACGCTGCAGGAGGCAGAGGCCTTTGTGGGTGCTGAGCGCTGCATCATGAAGACCCTCACAGAGACTGACCTGTACTGTGAGCCCCCCGAGGTGCAGCCCCCGCCCAAACGGCGGCAGAAGCGGGACACAACACACAACCTGCCTGAGTTCATTGTGCGTGCGTGGAGGTCAAGGACAGGCATGCGCCAGTTCAGCCTTGCCATGTTGCACACACTGAGCTTTCTCCTCCACAGGTGAAGTTTGGTTCACGAGAGTGGGTGCTGGGCCGGGTAGAGTATGACACGCGTGTCAGTGATGTGCCACTCAGCCTTATCCTGCCATTGGTCATCGTGCCCATGGTGGTTGTCATCGCAGTGTCTGTCTACTGCTACTGGTGAGCCATACTCTCCCAGGAGCTGGGACTCCCCCGCCTTCCTGCCTTGGCCTGCCCTGAGAGGCTCCTAGGCCTGGGCACCCTCATGCCAACCTCTGGCTGAACCAAGAGCTTCTCCTTGCCCCACAGGAGGAAGAGCCAGCAGGCTGAGCGTGAATATGAGAAGATCAAGTCCCAGCTGGAGGGCTTGGAGGAGAGTGTGCGTGACCGCTGCAAGAAGGAGTTCACAGGTGTGTGTCCAGGGTGGGGCTGCCATCTGCCCTCAGTGTGGACTGTGTCCCCCAGGATGCCACTCGAGGCTGGGCGCCTCACCCTGGCCTCCCACCCCTAGACCTGATGATCGAGATGGAGGACCAGACGAATGACGTGCATGAAGCGGGCATCCCCACGCTGGACTACAAGACCTACACGGACCGAGTGTTCTTCCTGCCCTCCAAGGATGGCGATAAGGACGTCATGATCACCGGCAAGCTGGATATCCCTGAGTCACGGCGGCCTGTAGTGGAACAGGCGCTCTACCAGTTCTCCAACCTGCTCAACAGCAAGTCCTTCCTCATCAATGTGAGTGGGGCGGTGGGGTGGGCAGAGTCCATAGGCCCTGGAAGGCACTGAGGTACTGGAGTGGGCTGTGACCCAGCACCTCCACAGTTTATCCACACCCTGGAGAACCAGCGGGAGTTCTCGGCCCGTGCCAAAGTCTACTTTGCATCACTGCTGACGGTGGCACTGCACGGGAAGCTGGAGTACTACACGGACATCATGCGCACACTCTTCCTAGAACTCATGGAGCAATATGTGGTGGCCAAGAACCCCAAACTGATGCTGCGCAGGTATATGGGGCAGCACGGGGTGGGGAAGTGTGGAGTCAAGCCCACTTGTCTCTGGCCCAGGTCCCTGCTGGTCATGTAGCCACCTGTGTGGGCATCCTGACGAGGACCCAGGACTCATATGTGCTTGAAAGGGCTGCTGGGCCTTAGGCTTTCTGTGCTTCTAGGTCTGAGACGGTGGTGGAGAGAATGCTGTCCAACTGGATGTCCATCTGCTTGTACCAGTACCTCAAGGTGGGCTCCCCTGGGGCAAGGAGAGAGGAGGCACTGTCCCTGCACATACGCGCCTCACCACTTGGTGCCATGAGGTGTGCCTAGCCCCACTGGACAGTCCTGCCCTTCCTGCTCACACTGCCTGCCACCTTCCATTGCTCTAGGACAGCGCTGGTGAGCCACTGTACAAGCTCTTCAAGGCCATCAAACACCAGGTGGAAAAGGGGCCGGTGGATGCCGTGCAGAAGAAAGCCAAGTACACCCTCAATGACACGGGGCTGCTGGGGGATGACGTGGAGTATGTGCCCCTGGTGAGTCCCAGGCTGGTGGCTGTGCCAAGGGCTGGGGCTGCCCTGATGTCAGATGGGGTGACCCAGAGCTTTCAGGGCCAGCAGCATAAGATCAGAGGCAAGGGCCAAGCATGGTGGCATACTCCTGCAATCCCAGCCCTTAGGTAGCTGAGGCTGGGGGGTTGTGACTGGTGATGTGGCAGTGCTAGCACACACCTACCTGTGCTCAGTGTTATTGCACATTCCCTGCGATGCCATGCCAGGTCGCTCGTGCCACCTGGGTAATTGGTGGGTGCACACTTCCCTGGAGAGGGGACTATTAAATGTCCTCACTAGAAGCCAGGTGCTTTCCCAGAGCCCTGTCCTGCTGCAGGGCATGCACAACAGTGACTGTGTGCACCTGGGGTATGTGTTCCCCAGACCTGCACCCCACACTGCTGAGCTTGGGCTGAACAAAGCTGATCCGTCCTGGGCGCCAGTCTGGGTGTCCAGGCTGGTGGAGTGGAGAGGGAGAGCGAGGGTCCTTCAAAGCAGCCCTGAACGGACCTTGTTCCTGGCAGACGGTGAGCGTGATCGTGCAGGACGAAGGGCTCGATGCCATCCCCGTCAAGGTCCTCAACTGTGACACCATCTCTCAGGTCAAGGAGAAAATCATTGACCAGGTGTACCGCACACAGCCCTGCTCCTGCTGGCCCAAACCTGACAGTGTGGTCCTTGGTGCGTGAGCTAGGGCTGTGTGGATGTGGCTGTGTGTTGGGAGGGGCAGAGATGGGCATCAAGGGGGAGCCCAGGTGGACAGCCTGTGTCCCGAGGTCTCATGAGCCAGGTGTGTCCTCCACAGAGTGGCGTCCTGGGTCCACAGCTCAGATCCTGTCTGACCTAGACCTGACCTCTCAGCGGGATGGCCGGTGGAAGCGCATCAACACCCTAATGCATTACAATGTGAGTGTGGGGTACTTACGTGGTGAGGACCCACACAGTAGGGTCAGGCCTGGCCTCATGGCTGTGTCCCCAGGTCCGGGATGGAGCCACCCTCATCCTGTCCAAGGTGGGCGTCTCCCAGCAGCCAGAGGACAGCCAGCAGGACCTACCTGGGGAGCGTGAGTCCCTGTCTCCCGTCCATCATCCCTTCTAACCTCTGCACTCACAGGGACCTTGTCCACCCTCTGCTGTTACCTCCTGGGGAGCTGGGCCAGCGTGGGACCCAGGCACCAGCCTCCAGCCCTCCCCTGCCTGTGGGCATTGCCCCAGCAGGCCCCTCAGGTCCCCCTCCCACAGGCCACGCCCTGCTAGAGGAGGAGAACCGAGTGTGGCACTTGGTGCGGCCAACGGACGAGGTGGAGGAGGGCAAGTCCAAGCGAGGCAGTGTGAAGGAGAAGGAGCGGACCAAGGCCATCACCGAGATCTACCTGACAAGGCTGCTATCGGTCAAGGTGGGCATGCAGGCAGTGGACAAGGGCATGTGAGTGGTCTGCAAGCCACAGCTGAGAGGTCATGTGGCTTCTTTCCCCACAGGGCACGCTGCAGCAGTTCGTGGACAACTTCTTCCAGAGCGTGCTGGCACCTGGACACGCAGTGCCTCCTGCAGTCAAGTACTTCTTCGACTTTTTGGATGAGCAGGCTGAACGACACGACATCCGGGATGAAGACACAATCCACATCTGGAAAACCAACAGGTTAGGCATGAGGCCTGTGCCCACTGTCTGCCTGCCCTGGCCCTCCCAGCCCCTCACCCCTCGTGTCCACAGCCTGCCGCTCCGCTTCTGGGTGAACATCCTCAAGAACCCGCACTTCATCTTTGACGTGCACGTGCATGAGGTGGTGGATGCTTCGCTGTCAGTCATCGCACAGACCTTCATGGATGCCTGCACGCGCACGGAGCACAAGCTGAGCCGCGTGAGTGGGGCTGGGGCCATGGCAGGGCCCCGGTGGGTGGAGGGATAGGACAGGATGGGAGGGGACAGTTCACAGGCTAGTGTGGGACATTGAGACTGAGACTGTGAGTGTGGACTTGCACAGCCCAAAGGGAGGTGGGAGTGACCCCAGGCTCCTGCCCACCTTGGCCTCCCAGGAATTCCTCTCCTTACACAAGCATAGAAACAGAGTTCTGCTACAAAGTAGGAACTAGTTTTCTTGACGAGAGCTGTGGGGATCTGGATGGGCTGCACCACCCACCTCAGTGGGGCTCTGCATGACTGGGTGTGTCCCCCACAGGACTCCCCCAGCAACAAGCTGCTGTATGCCAAGGAGATCTCTACCTATAAAAAGATGGTGGAAGAGTGAGTGCCCCGCCCTCAGCCACAGACAACTGGCTGTCAACACTGGCAATCAGGAGAAGGCTTGCGGGTGGTTTGGTGTTCCGGGGGGATCCTCAGGCCTGGCCAGAGCTTCTCTCAGCACATTTTGCCCTGTCCTTCTCCCCATAGTTACTACAAGGGGATCCGCCAGATGGTGCAGGTCAGTGACCAGGACATGAACACGCACCTGGCGGAGATCTCGAGGGTGAGCAGAGCAGGGTGGGGCTGGTACAGAGCAGAACCTGGGAGGGTGGGGCTGGGTGCAAGGCTGGGTGAAGGAAGCAAGCTCGTGCATGAGGCTGAGTTCGGGGGCCAGTGGTTTGGATGTGAGGCCCTGGCTGTGCTACACGCAGCCAGTGTCAACTACTGCTGCACCTCCTCCACGTCAGTGACACTCTTGTTCCCCAGGCACACACGGACTCCCTGAACACCCTGGTGGCCCTGCACCAGCTCTACCAATACACACAGAAGTACTATGACGAGGTGGGTCTGAGACCCTGGCGGGGACACAGGTAGCCTCTTTCTGGCCCTGAGGTCTCACCAGTGTTCTCTTCAGATCATCAACGCCTTGGAGGAGGACCCTGCTGCCCAGAAGATGCAGCTGGCCTTCCGCCTGCAGCAGATTGCGGCTGCGCTGGAGAACAAGGTCACTGACCTCTGACCTCTGATCGTCCAGGCTGCACTCAGGCCCAGGTGCGTGGCCTGTGTCGGGCATGGGCGGCTCCCCAGGGTGCACTGCCCTGGTGTGGCTGAGGCTGCCCCTCTCCCAGCAGAGGCGCCCCAGCTGTGGGGCGCAGCGGGCCCACCTCCTGCTGTAGGCGGTAGCATCCTCCTCCTGAGCAATACAGCCTGGGTTCCAGCACCAGCTTTCCTGTGGCACCAGCACCGCTGTGCTCATCTTCTGAGGATTCCCAAACGTGCCTTACAGGCCACACGGGGCCACTGCGAGTCGTGGGGCCTTGGCCTCTCCTGCCTGAGCACCAGCACCCTCTTTGGATGCTCTAGGCTTGGCTTCTAAGGTGGGTCGAGTGCCTGCAGCCCCCAGGGCAAGTTCCCGGACTGAGTATCTGCCTGTCTGCCAGATAGAAGGAGGAGAAAAAGTGGTACGATGCCTTCTGACCTCACCTGGCCTCCCCTCGGGGCACGAGGGCTGCCGGGCCCCACCTCTAAGGTCAAGCTGGACGTGAGACGTCGGGGCCCAGATGGCTGATGGGACCCAGCAGACTGGGAGTCCTGGTCTCAGCCTGTCAGACAGGCTGTCTGGAGGCTCCCCTGGGCCGGCTCCACCAGGACCACCTCATCCTATTTTGTAAATTTTGTTAATTGTAAATCCATTACACATCTGTCTTTTTCACTCTGTTGGTTGACTGGGTTTGTCCTGGGGCTGCCCACGTGTCCTCACCTTCCCTAATTCCTGGCTCTGGCTCTTAGGATCCTTGCTTGGGCACCACACTGGCTTAGGGTGGCCCCAGTGTGGGAGACAGGTGAGCTGCCTGGCTGGGCATGGGGGCTGGGCCAGCTCTGGTGCCCTGTGGTGGCCTTGATGGCTGCCCACCTCCCCTCCTCTTGGGATGGGCTGCTGGGACTGCGGGTGGGGCCAGTGAGGTATGACCCTGTACCCTCAGATTCTGCTACTAACGGGAGCGAGAGGTAGCACCTCACAGCATGTGGTTAGGAGGCCCCTAATGGGTGCACAGCCTGCCAGACACCAGGGCCACTCTGAAAGAGGTCACCAGAGGTCAGTTTCCTCTCAGGCTGTGCCAGCGACTCAAGAGCAAGTAGGGCTCACGTTCTGTGGCCTGAGAGGGCTCCTGGCCTCACTCCATGTGCCAGGGACCATGCTGGGCATCACAGCCCAGCAGAGCACAGGATGCTGGGTCTGCCCTCGATGCCTCTCCTGCGCCAAGAACCTCCACCTGAGGAGCAGGTGGTCTAGGCCTTCACACAGATCCCTGTGGCTGGATAAGAAATGCTTCATCCTCGAATCCTCCTCGCCTGTGTCCCCTCCGTGAACTCATCCTCATGGCTGAGAGTCTTGATGAAACGGCCACTGTGGACCTTGCACCCATGTGCATCAGGGTGGTCCCAGGGAAGCCAGCCACATGGACCAGGACCATTGTCTCTCCAGAAAAGGGCATGAAGCCAGCAGCTGACCTGGGACCCTGAGCAACACTGTGGTGATGGCCTAATGCTGGGGCATATGCTCCTTAGGGCTTGACTGGCCTGAAACTTGAGACAAGGTGCTGCCAAGTCAGAGCAGGAGTGGAGGGCATGGTCAACTTGTGCTGAGCTGCAGGCCTGCCCTCCCGACTGGACCCCTAAAGAGCACCTCTATCTTCCTACTGACGTTAATCAGTGAGACCCCAACACGCTGGGATCCTCTCCTCCCCTCCCTTTGGAGGACAGGCAGGGTGTGGAGAGACCAGGCCATGCATGAAGGGCAGAAGCCCAGCAGACCAAGAATGACTTGTCCCTGTAATGTCTCTCTTCCCATTTTCCTCTCAGTGGAGGAGGAGGGAGAAGTGATAAGGGGCTGTGGGTAACCTTTCTAAAAGCATCCCTTACCTAAGCTGGGTGTGGTAGTGCATACGGGTGATTCCAGCACGTGGGAGGCTGAGGCAGGGAGGCCACCACAAGTTTGAGTCAAGCCTAGTTACATCAGCTGGCCTAAACTAAAAGTGAGACACTATGTCAAAAATAAATAAAAACACCCCCTAAAGCAGTTTGATACTCCAGATGGGTCTTCCAGGAAGTCTGTGCTGACCATAAGTACGGGTGCAGCCAGGAGAGGCTGAGGGGGCCAGGGACATGGAGATGGGTAGGGGCAAAGTGAGTACATGAACATGGAGAAGGGGCCCCGGGGTAGGAGGTTCTTGCACCATAGCTCCCACCTGCCCTCTGCCGTGCTGGCTGCACCCTTCCTCAAGCCACACACTTTGCAAGCTTAACCCTGTTCCCTAACTGCCACTGGGCTACCTTCCTGATGGGGTTAGGGTTAGGGTTGGGGACCCCCCAAACTCACTATCTCCTGACCTCGCCTGGTCACTCCCTGAGCCCCGCAGTATTACACCCATTTCATCCTCAGAGGGTGCAAGTGTGCCATGGTCAGGTTGCTGACCTGGGCTGGACCCATGCGTCTTGCAGGGGTGCCACAGTGGTCAGCCCTGACCACCAGGACTTGAGTGGTCAAGGTGTGGAGGGGCCTTCTTGGGTGGGCATCTCCCCATTTCATTCCCCACCACTGGGGAGATCTGGGGTGCAGCCTGGAAGGCATGACTGATAGCCCCTAGGAACCTACCTGCCATGGCCCTGCCCCACCCTCAGACAAAGGCTGCTCCTTCCCCTGAGGCCTGGCTGAGGTTCCCACTGGGCTCCAAGGTGCCAACCCTGGGCCTTCAGTGATTTTCACTAACTCTAAATGATACTTCCGCCACCCAGGGAAAGTACTCAGGCGGAAGCTTTCGAGGAGGCAGGGGCAGGGCAGCAGGGTTGGGGCCACCCTGTGGCTCTGCCTAGACCCCAGGGCCAACTCTCGATCCTGGAGGGAACTGAGGCCCACTCGGGTGGCTTGGAGTGTGGTCAAGGTCATAGGAAAGAGAGCAGAGAGACAGGGCTGGGGATGCATTTTGCTTTGAGGTCCATCCTGGTGGATGAGTGTGTAGACCCAAGACTTCCTGACTGGTTTTAATTTGGTTACTGATTTTTAATTTTTATTTTACTGTTTTTGCCATGCTAGGAATCAAACCCAAGGCCTCATGTGTGCTAGCCAAGAACTACTAAACTACACCCAGGCCTAATTTTTAATTTAAAAATCAAATTTGTTGCCTGGCACCAGCATAATACTAGTAATATCAGCTATTTCTCTCTCTCTCTTTTTTTTTTTTTTTTTTTGTCTTTTTGAGGCAGGGTCTCGCTATGCAATTCAGGCTGGCCTTGAGCTCACTTTGTAGCCCAGGCTGGTCTTGAACTCGCAACGATCCTCCTGCCTCAGTCTCCCAAATGCTGGGATTACAGGCGTGCACTACCATGCCTGGCACATCAGCTATTCTCAAGGCAGACCCATGGGGTTCACAAATTCTAGACCAACATGGGCAACCTAGTGAGGCACTTATCTCAAAATTAAAGGGAGAGTGGACAGGAGGATAGCTCAGAGGGAGACCTACTGTGTGGTGTATGTGAGTTCCTGAGCTCAATCCCCACAAAATAGAATGAGTGGGATGTGACGGTGCACACCTGTTCAGCATTCTGGGAGGCTGGGGCAGGATTGCAAATTTGAGTACAGACTGGGCAGTTTAATCACATACTCTCTCAAAGGTAATAATGGTGTGGTAGCACACACCTGTAATCCCAGCACTCAGGAGGCTAAGGCAGGAGAGGATTGCTTCAAGTTTGAGGCCAGCCTGGGCTACAAAGTGAGTTCAAGGCCAGCCTGAACTACATAGTGTGACCCTGTCTCAAAACACCAAAAATAAGTAAACAACAGCAACAGGGACCCATGTGGTGGTGCATGCCTATAATCCCAGCACTTTGGAGGATTCTTGCTAGTTCTAGACCAGCCTGGGCTACAAAGTGAACTCAAGTCCAACTGCATAGTGAGACCCTGTCTCAAAAAGACAAAAAAAAAAAAAAAAAAAAAAAAAAAAAAAAAAAAAAAAAAAAAAAAAAAAAAAAAAAAAAAAAAAAAAAAAAAAAAAAAAAAAAAAAAAAAAAAAAAAAAAAAAAAAAAAAAAAAAAAAAAAACCCACACACAAAAAACAGCAACTGGGTAGGGATGGGACATACCTCAGTAAAAAAAAAAAAAAAAAAAAAACGCTAAAATAAATCAGATACTCATGAAAATTCAGGACTGTTTTAAAGAAGATCGGGCATTTTAGACGCTGATTTCCCACTTTTCTGGCAGGGGGAACCCAGCAACACACACTTCTTCAGGGTGCAGCCAAGAGCCACTGCTACGCTAAGCCAGAAGTGCACATCCGTCCCTGGCATGCACTCCTACCCCTGGCCGGAAGGACCGGACCCCAGCACATCTCAGGACCGGAAAAGTCCTGGTGGGCTTCCCGGCAGAGGTGACAGCAACACTGGGTGGGACCGCCTTGTTTGGCGCCATGCCCCGGGCGCCCTGGCGGTGCCGCTGTCCCTGGTACTGACGCCGGGAGACCCAGCGGAACTTAGCGACCCGCACCCCTCGTGGCCGCTGTCCAAGCCGCATCTTCGTCCTGGGCCCGAGGGCGGAGGGGCGGAGCCGCGTGGTCGGCCTCCGGGAACCCCGACGCGGCTGGGGAATCCACCTGCCTCGGCCCCGCCCCGCGCTTCGCCCCGCCCTGCGCCGCCCCCCTCCCGCTCCCGGCGCGGCCAGGCGGGGCTCGGCCATGTCGGGCCCGCGGGCCGGCTTCTACCGGCAAGAGCTGAACAAGACAGTATGGGAGGTGCCGCAGCGGCTGCAGGGCTTGCGCCCCGTGGGCTCGGGCGCCTACGGCTCGGTCTGGTAGGGCCAGGCGGGCTCCCGCGTGGGGAGGGGTCGGCCGTGGGGAGGGGTGGCGGCGCGGGGAGGAGGCCCCGTGTAGGGCGGGGTCCAGGAGTAGTGAGGGGTCCCCCACGGAGAGGGGTCTCGGGGCGGGAGGGGGCCTGCGTGGGGAGGGGCTCGCCTCGCCCCTGCCCCAGCCGGGGCGCCGTGGCGAATGAATGGGGGAAGATGTGCGCGGGAAACTTTCCTTCCCACGCAGCCCCCGAGAGACCCCCACTGGGAGCGAGCCTGTGGTGCACACGGAACCAGGCCCTGGGCAGCCACCCTTGGTTTTCTGGACCAGGGCCAGATCGTTCCCGGGGCCTAGCGGTGCCCCCAACCCTGGCAAGTGCTATTGTTTGGAAGCGCCCAGGGAGGGAGTCAGGACCCCTCTCCTAGGGTGGCTTCCTGCGGGACCCGCCTCCGCCCCACTTTTCTAGGCGACTCAGACTGCACACTCGGGTTAGGCCTGACCAAGCGGTGCCTACCTTTCTCCCTACAATATTTAGGGAGCGTCTACACCCCACCCTAATCTTGCCCCAGCCAAAGGCACCGTAGGATCTTCAGGCGCTAGGGCACCCGACTGGAACAAGGTCTCTGCCCCCCCCACATACCCAGGCTGGAGGATGGGTGCAGAATCTCAGTTTGCAGCGGTGATGTTGGCATCGAGGTTGAGCAAGGGTGTGGACGTTGGGATGGGACCCCAGCACTGTGGGAGGCCTAGGGGGGCAGTGCCAGGTGGCATGGTGGGGCAGAAGGGCAGGGGCATCAGAGGTTCTGGAGGAATGGGCTCCCTCAGACCCCTGGGGACCGAGCTGGGGCCTGCCTACCACCAGAGCCTCAGGCAGGCCAGGGCAGCTGTCCATCTCCAAGACCTCAAGGGTGAGGGAAAGACCCTCTGTAAGACCTGCAGGGGCATTACGGCAGTGGCCATCGAGGACTCACCTCTGGGAGTCCCTAGGGACTGAGATTCCCCTGTGAGGGACTGGTCTCTCTCTGCACCCCTGGTGCTGTTTACTCTGGTCCACTGCCCAGGTGTGGGGGGTAATTCCCGGTCACTTGATTACAGACAAAATGGGCAAAAGGACTCCCTGTCCCCCATCAGCGTCCAGGCCCTCGCCCCCTGCTCCAGCAGGGACTCGGACCCTCCCCTGCTAGCTCGTGGCCCTGGCTGTCTTTCTTCCATCACCCCTTGTGCAGAAACATACGTCAGCCCGGGGACGGGCTGTGCAGATGTGCGGCCACCACCCCTTCATAGCTGTGTGCTGATCCTGAGCACAGTAGGACTGAAGGAGGGTGGGGGACCTTATCCCCTTCGCCTTGGAGCAGCATGGTGCTGAGGACGGATAGGAGGCTTGCAGAGGAGGCCACAGCCCTGAGGAGTGGGGCCAGAAGCCCCTCAGCTGGATAGTGCCTGCTGTCCAGTAGCAAAACTACAAACAAGTGTGCAACTAACCCCTACAGCTGGGTGTAGTGGTGCACTCCGTCATTCCCAGCTGCTCTGGAGCATCGCAGTAGCCAACCTGGGCAGCATAGTGAGACCTGGCTTAAAACACCAAACCAAACCCAAAACACCACCTCTGGCTGGTCTCTTCTCTGTATTTTGAAAATGCAGACTCACTGGGCCCAGGGCCTTAAAGGTGCTTTAGAACTCCTCGGTGACCCTCCCTAGTCCAGGGGAGCATCGGGTGGGAGGGCTGGTCGTTATCTGCCACACCTGACCTCGCTGTCAGTTGATCCACGGGACGAGAAGACCTCGGTTGGGGTGGGGAGGGATTGGCGGAGCAGACGGATGCGCCCTGAGGCCCAGCCTGCTCTCGCTCCATGCACGACCTCACTCGCCCGCCTTGCAGTTCAGCCTTTGACGCGAGGCTGCGGCAGAAGGTGGCGGTGAAGAAGCTGTCTCGCCCCTTCCAGTCGCTAATCCACGCACGGAGGACATACCGCGAGCTGAGGCTGCTCAAACACCTGAAGCACGAGAATGTGAGGGCTTGGCCCTTGGAGCCCAAGGGCGGGGCCCAGGGGCGAGTTGGGGGCGCGCACCCAAAATGGACCAATGGGGAGCGAGTCGATGGAGGGCATGCCCAAGAGAGAGTAGTGGGTGTGTCCCCCTACTGAGCTACAGGGAGGAGCCAGTGCCGTGGGGCGGAGCCATCGGGGACACGCCCGTGGCCGAGCCCACCGTGGGCGGGGCCTGGGGCTGAATCCTGGCTGAATCCACCTGTGCAGGTTATCGGGCTCCTGGATGTCTTCACACCAGCCACGTCCATCGAGGACTTCAGCGAAGTGTGAGCAGGCTCAGCATGCGGCTGCGGCTTGGGCAGCGCGGTCAGGCAAGGGCAGTCCGGCCTTGATCTGACTCCTGACCCCACTGCAGGTATTTAGTGACCACCCTGATGGGCGCTGACTTGAACAACATCGTTAAGTGTCAGGCACTGAGCGACGAGCATGTCCAGTTCCTCGTGTACCAGTTGCTTCGTGGGCTGAAGGTGAGGGTGCGGACTTGGGGCTGGGCCCTGACATTGGTGGGCTGGGCTCATTGCAGCCTTCCTTCCTGCAGTACATCCACTCTGCTGGGATCATCCACCGGGTAGGTGCCATCGTGGGTGCGGGTCTCTGTGGCCTCTTCCTGTGCTCATACCCCGCCCAACCTGCAGGACCTGAAGCCCAGCAACGTGGCGGTGAATGAGGACTGCGAGCTCAGGGTGAGGGGCGCTTGGACTGGGGGGCAGTGGGGGCACCTGCAGGGTTTGAGGCCTGTGGTCCCCCCAGATCCTGGACTTTGGGCTGGCACGTCAGGCAGATGAGGAGATGACCGGATACGTGGCCACACGCTGGTACCGGGCACCCGAGATCATGCTGAACTGGATGCACTACAACCAGACAGGTACAGTCCACCCTCAGCTGGGTGCCTCTGTAGGCTGGGGGCACACTGGGGGGTTGAGCCCAAGGCCCAAGGATCCTGGGGACATGCCCAGTCTTGGGGCACAGACACAACCCCCAGCTTTCAGAGGAGCATGTAACATGTTGGGTGGGAGGTATCTTTTACTCCTGGGGCCCGAGCTCACTCCTCCTTCTGCTCCAGATTGGGCACAGGAGGAAGGGGCTCTTCTGTCATGAGCCTGTGTGTGACTGAGGGTCACATGGCTGGCTCCTCCCAGCTCCAAGGAGGGATTGAGGGTGGGCAGACTGACATAGCCTTCGCACCTTTTCTCGCAGTGGACATCTGGTCTGTGGGCTGCATCATGGCTGAACTGCTCCAAGGAAAGGCACTCTTTCCCGGAACCGACTGTATCCTTGGCCCAGGCTGGGGAGTGGGGCAAGAGTCTCTTTCTACAGGGTGGGGGTGGGCGCTGGCCCATTCTTCTGTCCCCTACTATGCTGCCCTCTGTTCCCTGCTTTCTGTGCAGTGCCCCATGCCCTGGGGGCTGGGGGCTGGTGAAGGTCCATGGCTGGTCAGCAGGTGTTTCCTGAGCCAGGTAGACATTGACCAGCTGAAGCGCATCATGGAGGTGGTAGGGACACCGAGCCCTGAGGTTCTGGCAAAGATATCCTCGGAGCACGTAAGTCCATGTCCAGCCAGCCACCAGCTCCCTGTGCTGACCAGGCAGGGGCTGTGGGGCATGGAGATGGGTGGACACCATATGGGGAACATGGGCATTGTGGGATAGGCCCAGGCTAGGCACCCAACCCTTTCAGGGGTACAAGTGAATGGGGAGAATATTACTGGTATGAGGCTCAGTGAGGACAAAATCACAGCACCAACAATGTTGTAGCTGTGGGCAGCAGAGGTGGGGTGTGGAGCACTCTGGCCCCTGCTCTTACAGCTCTGTAGGGCCCAATGAGGAGCTGAACCACCAGATCCTAGGAAGAGGTCTCTGATCTGCCTGGCTCCTGCCCAGCCTGCTGGAGTGAATGAATCAGGGCTCTCTGGCCAGGGAGGTAGGGGCCAAGCAGCCTCCCCAGGCCTTTCTTATATACCCCCAGGCCCGGACATACATCCAGTCCCTGCCCCCCATGCCCCAGAAGGATCTCAGCAGCATCTTCCACGGAGCCAACCCCCTGGGTGAGAACTGGCCTTGGGGCTAGGCTAGGTTCCACCTCTGGTCAAGATGTGGAGCTGACCCTTCCCATTGGCCCCCTGCAGCTGTAGACCTGCTTGGGAGGATGTTGGTGCTGGACAGTGACCAGAGGGTCAGTGCTGCCGAGGCCCTGGCCCATGCATACTTCAGCCAGTACCATGACCCAGATGACGAGCCGGAAGCTGAGCCCTATGATGAAAGCGTTGAGACCAAGGACCGGACGCTGGAAGAATGGAAGGGTGGGCACAGAGCAGCCATGGAGAGAAGGGCCATGCCTAGGGCCTGAGGGCTGTTTCTGCTGGAGCAGAGTTTTGTCTGTTTCTTCAGGAGATCCCCTGCTACTCCCAGCATGGTCAGGAGGTTGGGGACAGCCCAGGGCAGACCCTGGCTCTCTGCTGGGTGGAGGCTGATCCCAGAGGGAGGGGTTAGGGTGGCACAAGCTCACCTTTTCCTTCACTCCCAGAGCTCACCTACCAGGAAGTCCTCAGCTTCAAGACCCCAGAGCCTCCGCAGCTGCCCGGCAGCCTGGAGATCGAGCAGTGAGACACTACACAGGGCCACACTCCAGCTTGGGGGATATGAGCTGCCTTTCTCAGCCTTCATCCTGGCCTGGGAGCTCTTTTGGAGGGGACTCTACCTACATGTACAAGTCTACCACGTGTACAAGTCTGAGCAGAAGATTCCCTGGGCCCTTGGTCGCCCACCTTGTCCCAGCAACTAGGCTCTCCATGAGACCTCACAGTGGGGGAACCTGGATGCCCAAGAAAGAGGCCTCCAGGGCCTGTGTCTTGTCCATATCCCCTCTGCCTCAGAGGGTACCTGGGGCAGAGGGAGTCCAAATGGCTGGAACCCTGGAGTCTCAAAGGGAAGGTAGGGTTACAGCTGCTCAGGTTGGAAATGGGGGAAGGGAGGGATTGCCCTAGAAAGTACCAAGACCTGCCACAAGTCAGCCAACACAGGGCCTGTGCCCCACCAGGCTGGGCAAGAACCCTCTGAGGGTGGCAGGGCAGGAACCACCACCAGATGTCCTGTCAGAACAACTGCCCTGTATCCCTGGGTTTGCCTGTGGCACATATGGGTACATGTGTACTTCTGGCGTTCATGTGTTGGAGCATATGCAGGCTTCTGTGAATCTGTGGGAGTCCAAGGGCCAGTCTGGCAGGAGGCTTGAGCTGGCGTGGCCTCACTTTTGCCTCTACTACCCCCATCTCCTGGTGCCCAAAGGATGCTGAGCCTAGTCCTGCTGTACACCAGTCTAGAGCTCAGGGCTCCTGAGGCATCCTAATGAGAAGGACCCAGGCTTCCTCCATGGACACAGGAGCTGTGGCAGGTTTCTGAGGCCTGAGGACAGGGTGCTGGCTGGGGGCTAGAGGGGCAGGAGGTCCAAACTCGAGGATGCTAAGGCAGGCAGAGCATGTGGATGTGGACCTGGACACTCCTCCTGGATCTTGGCCAAGACCAGACAAACTCCTGTCTGCTTGCTACCTCTGATCACTGTTGTGGCCCTGCAGCCAGAGATCTGGGGTGCTCTGGTATGTGGGCCAGCCCTCGTCTTCCCTTCTGGAAAGGGGCTGACCAAGGAATCTTGGGGACAGAACCCTGCTTGGGAACATGTTAGGGGGGTGACTCCTCTCTGGGGAGGGGGTGACCTCTTGTCTCCAGGGACCCAGGGAGGGCCAGATGTCAAGTGCCTGCATCAGGGGAGCACAATAAAGGGGGTTCCCTGTTGTTCAGTCTGTGTCCCAGGTTCCAGACTGCACCTGCACAGTCCCTGCTGCTTGGAGGCGGTAGATATCCAGATCTCCACACCACATCTTCAGTTGGTCTGGCTCCCTGGGACCCACACACTGTCTGGACTCTGAAGTTCTCCAGTGAGACCAGCAGCCATTTCTGGCACCCTTGCTGCTCCCGGGGCCTGAGAGGTCAGGGGAAGATGAGGACAGTGACCTCTGAGGGGAACTGAGTATGATGGCCATTCACTGACCACATCTGCCCTGCCTGTATGGGGGGACACTGGTTCCTAGCCTAAGTGCAGTCCCTTCCTCACTCAATGCTCAGGGTTACTGGCTGGTGTGAACTGGATGCCTGTGGGCATAAGACCTACCCTGTCCCAGCAGCTGGACAGAGTATCAGAAATACTAAGAACAGAGGGATTCAAGGATCACTGGTGCGCCTGCACCTTATGGTGGGCACAGCCTGCATGTGCCCTTGCCTGTGTCTTGGATCTTCAGAGGCCTGGAAAATGTGGTTGGGCTGGTCCTGGGGGCAGCCCTGAGGACCAGACTGGGCCAAGTCATGTGTTCGGACATGCATGATAGAGTGGAGCCGGGGTCCTGGCCCCACCTTGGGAGCCTGGTCTGACACTGGTTCCTGGGTCTCCCACAAAGAGTAAGGACGGCTCAGAGGCTACCTGCAGGGGTGTGCACTAAGAAACAGGACACAGATGTCTGTGGTCCGAGTGGCCCCAGGCTGCCTCTGCTGGCTGTCAGAGGCAGCTCCTGGATGTGCCAGTCACCGGCCACAGCCCAGGTGCAAAGCTGTTCTGGCCCAGTTTGGCTGCTGAGCTGCTGATTCATGGCAGGCGGGCGGGGTAGGGCCCCTAGGATCCTGTTACCACCAGCCCAGTAGGTTCCTGGGGTGGACCCCATGTGCCCCCTCAGACTCATATCTGGCAGACAGCTTCAAGAGTGGGCTTTGAAGGACAGTCTAGACAGAGATGGGATAAATGGGGCCCCAAATGCTTGGAGGAGGTACCCCACATGCCAGAGAGGGAGGGAGATGTGGGTGTAAAAGGGCCCGGGGGGACCTACAGTACCAGCCTTCTGCTCCTGTTGGGGCTGGGGGCAGCAGCCTCAGAGATGGGGTTGGAGATGCACCCGGAGTATAGGCGACAGCAAACCTCTTCTTCCTATGGAAAGGGGGAGACCACACACTGGACACAGACCAACCAGCCACCCGCGCTGGGGCGTCCTTGGAGGTGGAGTGGGGGTTAGCTTCTAGAACACAGGCCAGGGATTGGGCATTGGATGGGGGTGCTGGGCAGATGGTAGTGACAGCAGGATGGGGGCGAAAGCCAGCGGGCTCAGGCTGTCTAGACTGGGTCCGATGGACCTCGTAGGGGTACAGTGACAACCTGAGCCCCTGTTCGCACCCACGGCGAAGGTCAGAGCGGGGCCGCGAGCCCTCCCTCACCCCCCAGCCAGGCCAGATCGGCTGCCTCGGGTTTCCGGAGGGGCCCGAGCGCTGGTCACGTGCGCGGGGCGCCTGGGCCGGTTGGTCCGCGGGCGGGGGGAGGGGCCGGACCGCCGGGCCCGGGTCAGGGTTGGCGCGGGAGCCCGGTAGACCACCGCGGAGGAGCGCTCAGCCTGCTGTCCGGTGCCGGTTGGGCCCAGTTCTGCGTGGGCCCGCGCGATGAGCTCGCCGCCGCCCGCGCGCAAGGGCTTCTACCGCCAGGAGGTGGCCAAGACGCTGTGGGCGGTGCGCGCCGAGTACCGGGACCTGCAGCCCGTGGGCTCGGGCGCCTACGGCGCCGTGTGGTGAGCGCGGGGCGGCGGGCGGCGGCCAGGGGCGCGGGGCCGCGCTAAGTCCCCGCCCGCCCGCAGCTCGGCCGTGGACAGCCGCTCCGGCGCCAAGGTGGCCATCAAGAAGCTGTACCGGCCTTTCCAGTCCGAGCTGTTCGCCAAGCGCGCCTACCGCGAGCTGCGTCTGCTCAAGCACATGCGCCACGAGAATGTGAGTGCGCGCGCCCGCCAGAGGCCGCCCACCGGGTCGTCGGGCAGCCCCAGCCCGCCCGCGCACCAGAAAGGAGTGAGGGCCCCACAGCCAGACCTCCTTCCTCGCTCCTTGGCTTGATTTGGGCCTGTGTCTGGCTCCCCAGCTCAGGTCGTGGTCAAAGGGCAGTGACCTACCCAAGCCACGGGTCCTCCAGTCTTCACGCTGGTGGGTGGCCTTGGGCTTGGGCCACTCTCTGTGTGACAGCGACTTGTGGTCTGGCCTTCCCACTGCCCCATCATATCTGGACTCGGCCTAGTGGTTGGAGGGTGCGCTCCTGGGCAGAGGAAGCCCTCCTGTAAGGGCACCTGCCTCTTCCCCACTCCAGGCCTCCTCCAGCCCTGATGGCCCTCTCCCAAGGCAAGTGGTCCCCTGGAATACCGGGCAAGACCAGGCCTTGCGACTGGCACAGCAGAGCCTAGGCAGTGTGGTGAACCGTGCCGCAGTGGGCTGTTTGTGTCACTGAAAGCTATAAAAGGCTCGCCATCACTGCCCTAGGGGTTGTGAGTGAAGAGGGCTTAGGAAGGGGCATGTGGAGAGCATCCCCGCCACTGCAGGTCTGGGATGGGTCTCATTTCCAGGCCTGTCTGTGGGGTACTACATCCCTGTCCCTGGGCTTCCCGGTGGCCACTCCTGGTTGTAAGAGGGGTTTTCTCTCTGCGGAGCTTTTTCTTGAAGCTTTTCCTGGAGCTGTGAATTCAATCCCTCCCACCTCAGTCTGGGTACCCATACCCTGGCTTATTAGGGCTGCCAGCCCCCTGGGAGATTAAAGTCCTGTGCCCACAGGTTGACAGACCCCTATGGCTCCTGGCCCTTCTTGGTCACTCTGGTCCCCTGTTCTCTTAGACACCCATGTCTGCCCTGCCCCTGGGCTTGACCTCCTTTCTGCGTGATGTCCATTTGTGGCCAGCCTTCCTTACCTACACTTGACACTTGGGCCTTGACCCTGTGAGTGTGGCTCCTCGTCCTTGGTGTCATCTCCCCCAGATTCCCCTCAGTGCCTCCCCATCTGCCTGTCCATTGTCCCTGTCCAGCCAAGGGCTCTGGGCCCCCTCAGTCACTGCCCATCTCCAGCCCGTCTGTGCTAGCTAGGGTCACCAACACTGTGTCGTCACCCATGGTGCTTGGGGCCTACTCTCCCCACTAGGCGTCTGCCCTATATGCGGCTAGGCACTGCTGCCTCCAGGACACCCTGAGCCTGAGCTGGGAGGCTCAGCCCACGATGCCCCACTCCCATGGGGAAACAGGGGCCTGGAGAGGCTGAGTGGTACACTCAGTGGGGACAGGGACCTGCCATGTGCTCTCCCTTGGTCACTTCAGACCTCTTCTTTTCCTGCTCTGGGCCTCTGTCTCTGTCACAGAGATGCAGAAGTTTTGTCCCTCTGACGGAACTGCCTCAGCCTCAGGACCCGGTTCCCTGTCCCAGAGCTCTGCTGGGTGCTCCTGGGCCTCCACCAGTCCCTTTTCTTCCCTGCACTCTGGCCTCATATGGTCACCCAGCTGCCCTCCCCTTCCTGTCCTTTCTTGCTTATTCTAGTGTGTGCCTACAAGGCAGCCAGGTGCTCACGTTCCCTGTCACACCCTGGTTTAAACCCTTCCACGGGGGCTGGGGATACAGCTCAGTGGAATAAGTGCCTGCCTAGCAAGCACAGGGTCCTGAGTTTGATCCCCAGTACCGCCAAAAAAAAAGATATAAAAAAAAAAAAAAAAAAAAAAAACCCTTCCACGGTGGCTCTTGGCATCAAAGCAGACTTTGTGCATGCATATGTGTGAGTCCTGCCCAGCCCCCCTCTGCCCTCTCCTTGGCTCCTCCTGGCCTAGGCCTTGGCCACCTGGCCTTCTTGCCTGTTCCTCAAACTCAAGGTGTTCTCTCTCCATTCTTGACCACTGTGCATGTGACTTCTGCTGCCATGCCCACCTGCCCCTCCAGCTACTCCATGAACAGCCCTTCTCGGGGCCCCTACACACGCTGTCACCCCCAAGTCCTAGGGCAGCCAGTGTCACAATGGCTGGCTGATGTCCATCTTGTTTCACCAGGGGCTCTAGATGCCCAGGTCTGGCTGGTCACTGTGGGGCTGCCTGACCTCACTCCAGGAGGGACCTACTAGATGCTGGGTCTTCCCAGGAGGCGGCCTCACCCTGGTCCTGGGTCGGCTTGGTTGAGGGCAGGACAAGGCAGAGGGAAGGCAAAGGGGCTGGAGCTCCGGGACTCCTGGGAGCCAGCCCAGACATGGGGCTGCCCCTTCCTGAGAGGGTCCTTGCTGTCACCATCCAAAAATAGTCTGTGTCTGTGGGCAAGTTTGCCAAGGCTGGGCCACACTCCACTGGGCACAGACAAGGACACTCTGGGGGTGGTGCTGATCCCTGTATAATTTGTGTGCCCCAACTCTGCCCAACACCCTGCCTCCAGGTGATCGGGCTCCTGGATGTGTTCACTCCTGATGAGACGCTGGATGAGTTTACGGACTTGTGAGTGCCACCTGGGCCTGCCAGGCAGGCTAGGGGAGGCATGAGCGCCTCTTGGGTGGGGGTTCAGGTTCTGGCTTGGCTTGGGAGCCGCCCTATATCACAGTCTAAGCTACATCCTTCCTGCTTCTGGGGTCCAGGGACCCTGGCAGCCCCAGCAGAGCTAGGGCCTTCTGCGGTCTCCATGACTGACACCTGGCCCCTCACAGTGCTGGAGGTGTGAACCTTGGCCTTGGTATTTGTGAACAGGCAGGGCCCGTGCTAGGAACCCTGGCACCAGTGCATGACCTGAAACTGAAGCTGCTGACTTTTCTTGCCAGACAGGGCAGATGTAGCCAGGAGGCCTACCCTGCCCCTGCCCTGAGGATCCTGCCCTGTGCTGGCTGCCTGACTTACACTGCTGCTGGTGGGAAGCCAAGTGTGGGGCTGGGAGGGGCTGGAGGGGCTGGAGGGGGCAGCAGGTTCCTTGCTGCCTGTGTGGCAGAGATCAAGGCCCACACCAGACCCGGTGTCTTTTGGGGTTGCTAATACCACTCCTCCACCCTCCCCTCCACCTGTAAGCTTGTACTTTAGACTCAAGGGCCCTCTCCAGGCCCTCTCGCTGCCCCTTCAGCTGGATGCCCAGAAACCCTAGTGCTCTGTGCTGGGGACAGGGGCGGGAGTAGGTGTGGAGAGCATGTGTTTGGGAAGGTGGGGTTGTTCTAAGAGTGACAGGTGGGGCCAGTGGTGGATAGAGCCTGGCATAGCATTGTAGGGGGTGGCGACAATCCTGAGGCTGGGGGCATGGCTGTTGTGGGGGGGCACTTGGGGAGCTCCTACTGGGGTGGGGTCTTCTGGGGCCTGAGCCTGGGCCCTGTGGGGGCTGGCCCAGACCTGGGGCCAGGCCCTATCTACTGATGCCCCCAGTCCCTTCCCACAGCTATCTGGTGATGCCGTTCATGGGCACTGACCTGGGCAAGCTCATGAAGCACGAGACACTGAGTGAGGATCGGGTCCAGTTCCTTGTGTATCAGATTCTGAAGGGGCTGAAGGTGGGGCCTGCGGGGCAGCGTGGGGAGGGGCTGCAGGGCTCTGACTGGGGTCCCTGCACTGACAGCTGTTGGCTCTTCCCCACAGTATATCCATGCTGCTGGTGTCATCCACAGGGTAAGTCCCCCTCCCTGGCTGTGAGCATGAGAGGGCTCCATCCCCGTCTCCACTTCCCACATGTAAGAAGGGTATAGCAGGGTCTGCTTGGGGGTGCACACAGGGTCCCATGCATGGTCCCCTGCAAGCAGCCCCTGGGGACCCAGCTCCTGTACTCCCTCTAAGGGCTGTAGGGGCAAAGGGCCAGGACCTGTCTGGTGACCCCTGTGGGTATCACACTGGCCAATGGCCTTGCATGTGCTCAAGTCATAGGGCACAGTGGTCACCTTTCCTCTGCCTAGGACCTGAAGCCTGGCAACCTGGCCGTGAACAAGGACTGTGAGCTGAAGGTGTGCTGGGAGGGGAGGATGGCCAGGGTGGGGTGGAGGGTCCTGTGTACCTGTGAGGCTCAGGCCCAGGCAGAGGCAGAGGCCCAAGCCCCTTGGGTTCTCTGGGACCACATTGCCTCTTTCACTCCTTGGGTCCCTAATTCTTCCCTCAGATCCTGGACTTTGGCTTGGCCCGACAGGCAGACAGTGAGATGACGGGATATGTAGTGACCCGGTGGTACCGGGCACCTGAGGTTATCTTGAATTGGATGCACTACACGCAGACGGGTGAGGCCCCAGAGAGTCCGGGGCCCCTGTACTGCAACCCGCCTCCTTCCTTGTTTTCGATTCCTGCCAAGGATGGAACCCAGGGCCTCAGACGTGCTAGGCCAGAGCTCTGCTCTGAGCTCCCTGTTTGTTGACGGGGAGGCCCACAGGAGTCGTGCCCTGAGGAGGCTGTTTATTTGGGGTGGGAGCCCAGGGAGAGTGTGGGCAGGGCAAACCCTCCCTGCCTGTCCCCCTGCCCCACCCCTATGTCTGTGCATGCCACCCCTTGCCCACAACACACTGATGGGGCTTTTGTCTTAGTGGACATCTGGTCGGTGGGCTGCATCATGGCGGAGATGATTACAGGGAAGACGCTCTTCAAGGGCAATGATCGTATCCTTCCACTGGGGGACTGTGGGGCTCTTGCCCAAGTGGTAGGTGGGTGTGTGGATGTGTGGGTGTGGGTCCTGCCCTCTGGCCCTGTGCTGAGTTCCTGACCTCAGTGCAGACCTGGACCAGCTGAAGGAGATTATGAAGGTGACAGGGACGCCTCCTGCTGAGTTTGTGCAGAAACTACAGAGTGCAGAGGTCTGTTTAGGGGGGTGGGTGGCCAGCCAGCTGGCTTTGGGCCTGGCCTCTCACTCTTCTCCTGCACAGGCTAAGAACTACATGAAGGGCCTCCCTGAGCTGGAGAAGAAGGACTTTGCCTCTATCCTGACCAATGCCAGCCCCATGGGTATGATTGGGTAGTGGAGGAGTCTGGGGCCCTGAGTGCGAGACCACCCTGTGACCTGGCCTGTGACTGTCCCCCAGCTGTGAACCTCCTAGAGAAGATGCTGGTGCTGGACTCGGAGCAGCGGGTAACAGCGGCGGAGGCACTGGCCCACCCCTATTTTGAGTCCTTGCATGACACAGAAGATGAGCCCAAGGCCCGGAAGTATGATGACTCCTTTGATGATGTGGACCGCACCCTGGACGAGTGGAAGCGTGAGTTGGGGCTGTGGGCAGGGCTTGTGTCCAGATGCTGTGGAGGTCCAGTGAGGGAGTCCAGCAGATGGGAATGCAGGGCTGTGCAGCTTGGCCAACGTGACCTCTGGCAGGAGAGTGAGGCAGTGGAAAGGATGTTCTTGGTGGGCCTGGTACTCGGGCCTGATGAGCCTGGGAACTCTGGAGTGGCTCTGAGCTTAGAGCAGCAGTGCCCCTGGCTTCTCAGAGCGGCCAAGCCTCCCCAGTGTCTAAGCCAGAGATCTTAGAGCTCCCTTCACTTGGCTGCAGGCGTCTGCTCACTCCTCTTGAATTGTCCTTGTCTCTTCTTGCTCCACTTCAGGACCCTGGTGACCCACCTTAATGGTCATTTGCTCCTGTCTTGCCTACAAGCGAAAGCCTACCCCTTATAGCCCCTCTGACTTATCACACTCCACCATAGTGGCTTGCTTTGCACCCTGGCCTGTGTGCCAGCTGCATCCCCTATACTGAGGTCCTTCCCTTCCTCTTTGAGGACTCAGGTGGGCTCAGCAAACCCACCTCCCCTGCATCCAAGGCCCAAACTATTCTGGAATAGCAGGCAGTTATGCAGCTCAGCCCAGGGTCTGGCATATCTGAGGGTGCAGGTCAGCACTGGGCCATGTCATGGGTCCCAGGCCTTGTTTTGTCACCCTCAGAGCCAGGGCCACAATCCTATACCTGGAGTGAGAGGGCCTAGACAGGCTGCAGCCCTCCAGTCAGAGCCTGCTGCACTTCTAACAGGGGCTGTCTGCCTCTCTGCTGTGTCATGGGCTTGTTTCTGTGTGATGAAAGGCCTCTGTTGCCAAGCAAGATAACTCAGAACCACAGGCCTGCAGGTTCCTGTCTGTGGTCCCCACCCACACATACCGTGGCTGGGAGATCCTGCTTTTACTGCAGCTGGAGTCCCTGGACCTTCTGTTTCCCTGGGAAAATCAGCTTTTTAGGCCCAGCTGGGATTAGAGGAAAGACCCAGGAGGCCCTGGCTTCTGCCCATGGGAAGCAAAGGGCAACTGTCTCCTGTGTCTCGCCCTCTGCAGGTGTCACTTATAAAGAAGTGCTCAGCTTCAAGCCTCCCAGGCAGCTGGGGGCCAGGGCTGCCAAGGAGACAGCCCTGTGAAGACCTCTGGGTGGCGCAGGGGCACCACAAGGACCCTGGCGAGGGGCCTCACACACTAGCCTCACCTGGGAGAGGAACCCTGGTTACTACCCTATCTTGCCCAGGGTTGGAGAGGCTGAATAGACCCTCAACCTGTGGATTCTCCCGATCCCTGCTCCAGCGCTTTCTGCACAGGACCCTGCCTAACCTGGGCTGCCGTCTGGGCCCTGGGGCAGTCTCCCCCTCTACCAGGATGCTGGAGAAAGCCTCAGGGCTGGCAGTCTGTGAGAAGGAAGGAGAGGGAGGGCTTAGGGTACCAACTCAGGGACCCTGGTCCCCTGGAGTGTGTGTGGGCGCTGTGGACACTCCTGCACCCCAGCCCGGGGCGTAAACTAGCCCTTTGCAGTGCCCACGCGGCTGGAAGGAAATAAACCCTTTGGTGGACCTCCCACTCTGGTATGCAGCCTAACGCCTTGGCACTGCTCAGCCCAGCTAATACCTGTACAAATGACGAGGCTCCGATCCATGGAGCTCCTGCGCTGTTCTCCCACCGGTTAGGAAGTTGGTGCCCACTTCCCCACCGTGTGCTAGGGCCCTTCGGCCACCACAGTAAGGTGCGGGCCCTCCCTGGAGCCCAACCCGGGGGTGGCGCATAGGGTCGCAGTCCACTGAATTCGCACGTCCCCTCCAGACCAAAGTTCAGGGTAGGGAGGGGACAAACAGCCTCTGATTGACGGCGCCCAGGGGCGGGTTCTGTACTCCTCGAGCCCGCCCCGGGCGGCACCGGAGAGCATGCGGCGCCCCCTGCAGGTCGTTTGAGGCCCCTCTGGCGCGGACGGGACAGACCGAGCGCGGGGTCAGTCTGGCTCCTCCGCCCGGCTCCCTTGCACGCGCAAAGTCGGCGCGGTCCTAGATTCTAGGACCCTCCGGTTCCAGGCTCCGCCCCGCGAGGCACGTGGCCCTGCGCGACCAATGAGCACATGCTTTGGCGGCTGCAGGAGCGCGCGCTGAACGCCGGGACCTGGCACGCGTCCGGTGTAGGGTGTGGCCGGGTACGCGATTTGGTTGTGAGCTCCTCGTAGGGTGCGGCCTCGGGTCGCCTCGTTCCAGGGATGCGCGGCGCACCCGTCATCCTCCCTGCCGCCTCTCTGTCCCTATCCTGCGTCCGGCCTCCGGCCCTGTCCCGCCTCTGCTTTCCACCGCCTTTTCTGTCTGGCGTCTTCCCGGCGCCCGAGTCGCACCCAGGCCGTCCCTTCCTCACGCCTGTGGTGCCCTTGCGGTGCTGACACCGTCTGGCCCAGCCAGCCCTCCCACCCCCGCTTCCCTCCGCACGCCGGGGACGTCTGGGGTGGAAGGCCACCGTCACAGCCGGCATGAGGGATCACGGGCCTCCGGCTCCAATTCCAGCAGGCAGTGGGCGGGGACTCGGGGGGCGGAGTTATCTGGAGTCTGTGGCTGGGCGGTGTAGGGAGAGGCGGGGCAGTGCTGGGGGACTGGGCGGGACCTGACTAGGAGAAGGAAGCCACACCGGGGATCCCAGGGAACTCGGCCTGTGTGTTGCCGCTGGCGCCATTTCCGGGCTCACTCCCTGGCTTTGAGCTGTTCCCAGGGGTGTGTGTGGGGCAGGCAGTGCAGTCATCTACCAGCGGAAGGCGTTGCATCCCAGAGTACTATAGTGCAGTGACCACAGTGTAGCCATGGGGACTGCTCTCGTGTATCACGAGGACATGATGGCCACCCGGCTGCTCTGGGACGAGTAAGTGTGTTCTAGTGGGGGTAATAAATGTGATCTAGTGAGGGAACACAGGGCACTGAACATTTCCGTCTGCCCCAGCCCGGAGTGCAAGATCGAGTGTCCTGAGCGCCTGGCTGCAGCCCTGGGTGGCCTCCGGCAGTGTGGCTTGGAACAGAGGTGCCTACGCGTCGCAGCCCGCGAGGCCTCCGAGGCAGAGCTGAGCTTGGTGCACAGGTCAGAGGAGCCCACGAGCTGGGCATCCACCTATGAGCACCTATACACAGCCCTTCCCCTTTATGTCTCTTTCACCATGGGGAGAAGCCTGGGTTCTGGGCTGGAGGGAGCAATGGTGGGCGCTGGCATTGGGGACCTCAAGCCCTTGTCCGCCCCTGTGTCTGTTGGTGGTGACCTGCTTGCCTGCTTGACCATCTGCAGCCCAGAGTACGTGGCCCTAGTGCGGAGGACCCAGACTCTGGGGACAGAGGAGCTCCAGGCACTCTCTGGACAGTACGATGCTGTCTACTTCCACCCGGTGTGTCCTTGGGGTTCCCCTGTACATGCTCACCCACCCAGATATGCATCTGAGTGCCTGTGTATACCCTGTTACAACCTGTCTGCCTGTGTCCCCTTGGTCATGCCTGTGACAGTGCCCTGCAAACTCAGCTTGCTGCTACTGCCAGCATCCCAGGCCAGCCTAGCCTGATGTGCTTGGCAGTTGGTGACCTACAGCCTGGCACAGGCAGGGGCTGATCTGTCCCCCATATCCCACAGAGCACCTTCCACTGTGCCCGGCTTGCTGTGGGTGCTGCACTGCAGCTGGTAGATGCTGTCCTAACAGGAGTCGCACGCAACGGGCTTGCTCTGGTGAGGTGAGCACTACCTGCCTCACGTGGGTGCCTCCTGTGAGGGAACAGGATGACCTTGCTGTGCCCCTCACCTCCAGGCCTCCTGGGCACCACAGCCAGAGGGCAGTTGCCAATGGGTTCTGTGTGTTCAACAATGTGGCTATAGCAGCCGAACACGCCAAACGGAAACATGGGCTACACAGGTGTGTGCCAGGCTGACTACAAGAGTTGGGGGACCTGGGCCTGGCAGGCGGGGGTGGAACAGGTGCCTTAGACCCACCCGGTCCCTTTCTATCCTGAGGGGGCCACAGCCTTGAGGTGGGAGGTCTCACCTTTCCATGCCCCTCACTGCCATCTGAACCCAGGATCCTCATTGTTGACTGGGATATTCACCATGGCCAGGGCATCCAGTACATCTTTGAGGATGATCCCAGGTGAGCTGAGCTTGGGGACACAACCTTTCCCTGCAACCCCTTTTGTGACTTGGAAAAACCCAAAGGGGGAGATGGCCATGTGCTCGAGGGCCATGAGGGTGGCCCAAGGCTCTGACCTCTGACCTCTAATATCTGGCCTGGCCGGCTTTTGGCAGTGTCCTTTATTTCTCCTGGCACCGATATGAACATGGACGCTTCTGGCCGTTCCTGCCAGAGTCAAACGCAGACACTGTTGGGCAGGGACAGGGCCGTGGCTTCACTGTCAATCTGCCCTGGAACCAGGTGCCTGCCCTCAACCCTGGACCCTCTACTCAGCCCACCTTCCTACCTGTGCCTCTCCTAACCCTCACCTCCAGGACTCCAGAATATAGCCTGGTGGATCCCACCACATCCCCCCAGAGCCCAGGTTCCAGAGGGTGAAAACCCCAAAGTCCAGTTGCAGGGTTGCCTGCTGATGCCTCCCCTGCTCCATGCTGCAGGTCGGGATGAACAATGCAGACTACCTGGCTGCCTTCCTGCACGTGCTGCTTCCGGTAGCCTTTGAGGTGACGGTGTGCTGGGTGTCCTCTAGGGCAGGGGGCCTCATGCCTGCCCAGAGTTCTACTGTGAAGGCAGGAGGAGGGCTGTGAACTCCTGTCAGTGGAGTAGGGTCTCAGGAGGGCTGGCCTGACAGGCCTCCCTGTTGCTGAGGCTGCAGCTGCTTTTTGCCCCTCCACTCATAGTTTGACCCCGAGCTGGTGCTGGTTTCGGCAGGATTTGACTCAGCCATTGGGGACCCAGAGGTGAGGGCCTGTCCTGGCTGGGTGGGTCTCTGGTATACTGGGCCCACGTTCCGCTCTCATGTGGCTCTGGTTCCAGGGGCAGATGCAGGCCACACCAGAGTGCTTTGCCCACCTCACACAGCTATTGCAGGTGCTAGCTGGTGGCCGTGTCTGTGCAGTGCTAGAGGTGACTATATGGGCAGCTGGAAGATGACTGGGCTAGAGGGGTGGGGTGCCCTGCCCAGGACCATGAGCCCCCTCAGGGACGCTCCTCCCCTTCCTGTCTTCACTCTCCCCAGGGCGGTTACCACCTGGAGTCCCTAGCACAGTCAGTGTGCATGACTGTGGGGGCGCTGCTAGGTGACCCCACACCTCCCCTGCTGGGGCCCATGGAACCATGTCAGAGGTGAGAATGGTGGAAGGTGGGAGGGCCTGGAGCATGAGGCAGGCTGGGCTTCCCACTCTGCTTTTCCCCACAGTGCCCTGGAGTCCATCCAAAGTGTCCGGGTAGCCCAGGCCCCTCACTGGAAGACCCTCCAGCAGCAAGGTCAGCACAACCTAAGCCTGGGCTAAGGCTCCCACCTCGGGTTCCTATACAGTGACTTTGACTCTGAACCTCCTGTAAGTGTGTCTCCTGTGCTGAGTCCCAGCACCCACTTCCCAGAATGGAGGCCCCTGCTGCCGCCGCCTGAGGATCCTGTAGGTAAGGCAGAGGCAGAGGTGTCTTCGCTGAGGCTCCAGGACCAGCAGCACCTCCACTCCACACCTCCTGTGCGAATGGCTGTTGTCCTGACTGTTCCACATACCACCTGGGCTCTACCCCCTGATGTGCTGCATCAGAAGGAGTCAGCCCCAAAGTGGGAGACAAAAGCCTGGGCCAGGTGGGCAGGGCAGGCTGGGCAGGATGCTGTGCGCATGTGTATGTCTATGCCTGTGTGACACACTGATGAGCTGTCACCTGGTGTTTGTGTCCCGGCCTGCCCATCACAGGTCACACAAGTCCTTGGCCCAGGATGAGGCCCTCACTGCACTCGGGAAGCTCCTGTACCTCTTAAATGGGATTCTGGATGGGCAGGTAGGTTTCTGGGGAGGGGCTGTGGACCCAAGAGGGCTGTGTATGCAGACCACAGGGATGTGTTACCTTGGGCAGGGATCAGTCTCAGAACAGCCCAGGGAGATGCTCTTTGACAGAGAGTAGTTGGTTGGGGTTTTTTTTGGTTTGTTTTGTTTTTGAGACAGGGTCTCACTATGCAGTTCAGGCTGGCTTGAACACATTTTTGTAGGCCAGGCTGGCCTTGAAACTCACAACCATCCTCCTGCCTCAGCCTCCCGAGTGCTAGGATTACAGGCATGCACCACCACACCCAGCTTTCATTTTTTGGTTTTAAGCATCTTGTTTACAGAAATAGATTTGACCTCAACGACCTCAATGTGTAAGAGAACGTCAGTTACAGTAATGTAGTCAGGGTTTGAAAATGGTGTGAATAAACTGGATGTAGTGGTTCATGCTTGTAATCCCAGCACTCTGGAAAAGTAAGATAGAATCACAAGTTTGAAGCTAGCTGGGGCAACTTAGTGAGAGCCCCTCTCAAATAAAAGGTGAATGGGTGTTTATCTGCTTTAGGAGTTCGTTGTTACCTCACCTCACAGGTAAGCAGTGGAGTTGCAGCCACTCCAGCGCCTGCTGTAGCAGCCACCTTGGATGTAGCCATTTGCCAAGGTCTGTCTCTTGGAGCCCAGAGGTGAGTCTCACCTGGGCCATGCGTGGCTGTTTCCCTGAAAGCCACATGGAGAGCATCCTGGGGATGGCCTCTGGGTGGTGTGGCGCACAGCCTGACATTGGCTGACTCTTCCTCAGGGTTCTCTGTGTGGTGCTGGGACAGCTGGACCGGCCACTGGGCCTTGTTGATGATGGGTATGACTCCTTGGTGACGTATCTCTCACTGTGCAGGTGCATGAGCATGTGACAGGCCTTCAAATGCAGGCCCCTGTGGGTAGTACACTGTTACTACAGAACGCAGTCTTCCTCAGCCTGGTGTTTGGGAGGGGACTCTGGTGGTAACACCAGGCCAGACAGTCACACACCCCTGCCCTTCCCCTCCCTACCGGTGGCCTTTCATTCTCTACTGTCCATGTGTCCATGGTCCCCTCTCTCTGAAGGAGAATTCTGTGGCTGAACATCCATGGCAAGGAAGCAGCAGTATTGTCCATGTATCATGTCTCCATGCCACTGCCAAGGGTGAGTGTGTTTGTGTGTGGGAGGGTAGGTGCTCCCTGGCATGGTTAGGAGCACACACCGGCTCTAGCCTCTTCTGGCTCCCTGCTTAGACTACAGAGGATCCTGAGGTTGGGAAGTGGGTTGACAAAAGCCAGCAGGGAGGTGTCCCCTAGATGAGGGGCTGGGCTCTGCTGCTGTCCCTGCAGACGACTGGAGGGTTCCTGAGTTGCATCTTGGGCCTGGTGCTGCCCCTGGCCTATGGCTTCCGGCCTGACCTGGTGCTGGTGGTGCTGGGACCCGACCATGGCCTTCAGGACCCCCAGGCTGCTCTCCTGGGTGCACTGCTCCGGGGGCCGGCAGGCGCCCGAGTCCTAGCCCTCCTTGAGGAGGTGAGCCTGTAAGGGGGTAAGCCTGCAGGTGGGGGAGTGGGGAAAACCTGGGACTCACTGCCCCCGCCTCGTCTCTCTCCCAGGAATCTGCACCCCAACTTGTGCAAGCACTGGCCCAGGGTCTGTATGGAGAAGCGCCGTCCGGCCTGGGCCCTTTCTCCACGGCCTCTCAGGAGGACCTCCAGGCCCTGATGAGCCTGCGAGCGCAACTGCAGTCGCGATGGGAGATGGTGCGGGTGGCGGTCTCAGAGCCTGTGGAGGGAAGCGATGGCCCCGAGCCTGCCCGTTCGGCGACACTTCCGGGCCCTCCTTCGGGACCATCAACCCCGGGATCGCCGCCAAGCCGATTCCCGGAAGGGACCGAGACCCCGGCCCCGCCCGCGGTCCCTCCCAGTTTATCAGTAAACGCCCGTTGAACAGTATCCGACTTCGCTTCCTTTCTTGAGCCCACTGGGACCTCAGTCCACTACCCGCGAGACCTCGGTTTAGAGGGCCGGAAGTCCGCTGGTCTAGTGACGTAGTTCCTGCGCGTCGGTGCTACCGGTCTGCCAGTCGCTTTGCTGTGACGCCAAGGCGGCGGGAGAGTGAATCTGGCCCTTCCTAAGGCTCGGCAGTGTCCCGGCCGGTGCCGGCCCGGGGTGCGAGGCCGGCGCGTGCAGTCACGTCCGCGGCTTCGCTTGTCGCGGTCGGCGACCCGTGAGGTGACGGACTGGGGACTAGAGGGCGAGCGCGTCCCGAGCCCCGTGGGGAGGTCGCCTGCGCGAGGCCGCCCGCGCCTCCTGCCTCCGGGAGTGATGGCCAGCATCACCCAGCTGTTCGACGACTTGTGTGAGGCCCTCCTTCCCGCCGTGCAGCCTCGCCCGGGGCAGCGCAGCGTGGACCGCAGGAGGGCCAAGCAGAGCCTCAGGAGAGTCGCCTACAATGCGCTCTTCACTAATCTTTTCCAAGAGGACGCTCGACCGCTGCAGCCCGACCTCTCAAAGCTCCCAGTGAGAAACAAGGTCCTCATGTTGTCCTTCGACCTGAGAGTGGGCGGCCTGGGCCCCGAGGCTGACCGCCTGGAGGAGCTGGTGGAGGGGCTGCAGGCGGCCTCTTGCTGTCCGCTGCTGGAGGTGGGGTCCGTGTTGAAACTGCTGGTTCAGCTGGCTGGCAGTGGCCCCCCTCAAGTCCTACAGAGAAAACGGGACTATTTCTTTAACAACAAGCATGCAGGGAGAAACGTTCCTTACAGCGGCTACGACTGCTGTGATCTGAGCGTGTTTGAAATGGACGTTCAGTCCCTCATCTCCAGAGAGGAGTATTTGTGTCACAACATGATCCAGGAAACACTTCAGGTAATGGAGGCGGCTCCAGGCACCGGTCTGCCCACTGTGGGTCTCTTCTCATTTGGTGACCCCTGTGGTGACAGGTTTGAGAGAGATACCCGGGTCTCGCTCTTTGGTGCCTTTGTCCACAGCCGCACTTACGACATGGATGTGAGGCTGGACTTTCCTCCTGTGCCAGACAGCACAGACCTTTCTGGACTGGCCATTAAGGTAGTGTTTGTTTCCCTTTTTCTCTCCAAGGGTTTGGAAACTGCTGTCTTTGCCCTTTCTTGTATTCTGGTAAAGGTAGAGCAGCTCTAGTCCAGGTCATCAGATGGCCAGGCTGCCCCAAGGCAGAGGGGCTGAGAGGGCATGGGGGCATCCACCCAGGGAGGCACTGCCCAATTGCAGGAGAAAGCCTTTTACCTAACCTACAGGGCATGTTGTTAAGTATCCTCTTCTGCCTTCTAGAGCTGTTAATTAAAATAAAAGAAGAAATCTGTTGGTCACTTGTAGAAGCCATATTTCACCCACATGTGACAAAAATACTTGTTCATGGTATACATGCAGTTTAATCTACTCATAACATGGGGTGTTTTCTCAGTTGAGTAAATTGTTGTTTGTACTTACTGCTTTATGGAAGTCAGTAAAAGTATATGGTACAATTGAGTGGGCCGAAATAGTCTAGGTTCTGAATGCTGGGTTACAGGTGTGCACCTCCATGCCCGGCTGTGTGTCTAGTATGATTTTGTGTTTCCCCGGAATGGAACTTTCAGGTGAGAGAGATTTCATTGTAAGGTATTTAAGCCAGGTGTAGTAGCTCACACCTGTGATCCCAGGACTTAGGAGGCTGAAACAGGATCACCATTTAAAGGACAGTCTGGACTACATAGTAAGATCCTGTCTCAAAGAAGTAAGATAGATAAAATTATATTGATGTTGTGTGTTGTATGAAACTCAAAATTGATAGCTTTAATGTATTTTAATTCTGTAAGGAACTTATTATGCTATGTATATGTGCTTGAGAAAGATAGAGGAAACATTCTGTCAGAGCTGCCCCTCTAGTGAGTAAGTGGAAACACATGGATAAAATTTCTGGAATCTGTCTCACGTAGTTGTTAAGACAAAGGACTAGATGAAGGTTTACTCTTCTCTGAAGGTTTACTCCTCTATGGTCTCCAGGTCCCTCAGAGCGTGGATCAGTGGGAAGATGAAGGGTTCCAGTCGGCTTCCAATATGACACCTGATTCCCAGTCTGAACCAAGCGTGACCCCAGATATGGACCTGTGGGAAGCTGCACTTACCTACGAGGTCAACAAGCGGAGGTGCTGGGAGCAAATCGGATGGTGAGCCTTTCTTTGCCTTTCAGTCCCTCCAGACATATACTTCATGGCAGTTTGGTATTAGCTACACTGAAGGCATTGCTTACTTAGTGATTCCAGGCAGTTGTTTCTGGAAGCTGCTCTGGTGGAATTAGGTGGGGAGCTGTAGTTAACTTCATTTGCAGTGTTGTCTAAGTCCTAAGGAATGAGAGGGATGCAATGGAGAAAGGAGGTCCCAGCTGTGCCACTGCCCTTGGAGGATCACATTTTCCAGTCAGAACAGTCAGTATATCCTTGCTGCTAGATCTGCTGACGTGGTGTCTGAGGGCTGCCTGGCAGCCTGTGGTCTGTGGCAGGAGGAGATGCTCTGTGGGCATGAGGTGCTGACCAAGGAGATGTCCATATCTAGAAACCTCAGGAGTAGCATTTTCTGCTGGTGACGTTCTGTTGTAGCAGCCTTTCCTTAACTGGCACGTGCAGCTTGCTGCCCATGGAGTAGCCACTCACTCCCTGGACAGGCTTGAATCCTGAGACCTCTGCTGTCAGGACTGACTTCTCAAGGTGTCTTGGTTACTTTTTTCTCATTGCTGAGACAAAATACCCAGCACCCAAAATGAAGGATCAGGAGAGGTTTATTTAGCTTACAGTTTGTGGAGGTCTCAGTCCATACTTGGCTGGTTCAAAGGCAGAGTGGCACATGGCAGAGGGCAAACAGTTCATGGCAGCAGAGCACAGCAAAACAACTAGCAAAAGGGAGGAAAGGCTGCAAGCAGCTTCTCTCCTTCCCCTACCTTGTAAATAGCTTAACCCCACTTGGAGCGTGTAGCACTCACATAATCTCCATGACATTGTCTACAGGCTCAGGATGTACACAAAGTAAGCAGCCTGGCTTCCTGCTGTCTCACTCAGCCAAACCTCTAGACTCACCAAGTTGACACAGTGTATAAACCATAACACAAGGTCTTAGCTGGTTCCTCTTGAAAACTCCCAGAATGGGAGTAGAGGATATACATGTCCGGAGTGTTTGATCATGGACCCTTCTTCAGGCCCTATTTGCTGGTGAGGCTGTGGGAGACCAGCTTGGGGAACATTGAAATAGGGCTAGGGCCCCTTCATGCCATTTCATGTAGTCCTGGGGCTCCTACAGGGTCTCCTGGAAAGTAACACTCAGTGGGGCAATTATTGAGCACCTGTATGGGCGTGGCACCAAGCCCTGGGGGTGGTTTTCCTGGATGAGGTCACCTGCCCCCCTCGGATTCTTCCAGGGATGGCCGGTACCCTGCTTCCCAGTGCAGTGCCCTTAGCAGTTGTCTGGCTTTCCAGGGGCTTCTCTGCCCTGGAACTCTAGGGCATCAGTCCTGTCTTGTGTGTGCAAAGCAAATCTGATGATCTTGCCCCTGCCCCCCTCGCATGTTTAAAGATTGGCCTGATAGCTTCCTGCTGTCTTCTGTAAACGTTTGCTAGTGGTATTCTGTTAGTTTTTCTAATCATTGTTTAGGAGACATGGTCACTCACAGCTCACTTGCCATCTTGCTCTAAATGCATTTAATTCTTCTCGGTGTCCCCTGAAAGCACAGAACTGGCCACAGAATACACAGTGGAGTAGCACTCTGCCATAAAAAAAGATAAACTTGAGTCCGGCGTGGTGGCACATGCCCTTAATCCCAGCACTATGGAGGCTGAGACAGGAGGATCGTTGTGAGTTTGAGCCCAGCCTGGGCTGCAAAGCGAGCTCAAGGCCAGCCTCAACTGTATAGTGAGACCCTGTCTCAAAAAGACAAAAACAAAAAAACCCAACTTGAGGCATTCATAGGTGAATGGATGCAGTTGAGAACATAATGTTAGGTGAAATAAGTATGACACACAGGCTTAAATACTGTGTGGTTTCTCTTATATGATAAACTCAATTTTTTTTTTTTTTTGAGACAGGGTCTCTCCATGCAGTTCAGGCTGGCCTTGAGCTCACTTTGTAGCCCAGGCTGGTCTCAAACTCGCAACAATTCTCCTGCCTCAGCCTCTGAAGTGCTGGGATTACAGGCATGCGCCAGCACGCCCAGCAATAAACTCAAAATATATATACAAATAAAAGTCAAAATAGATGCTAGATTAAAAAGGAAGTAGGGAGAATTCCAAACATTCTTCAAATTAGCTACTCTGTTGTTTCAGAAATATTTTAATATATATGATAATTTGATTAATTAAACTACCATTTTCTCTTAGTTCATTGAAAATAAAGCTTTGTGCTATTATCTGTTTGCTTCTTCTTTGTAAGAGTCTTTTTAGTCTGTGTCTTGTACTCTGAGTAGCTACTTTGTTTGTTTTTTGAGACAAGGCCTTGCTATATAGTTCAGAGCAACCTTGAGCTCAGTATGTAGCCCAGACTACCCTAGACCTTGTGGATCCTCAGCCTCCTAGGTAGTGGGATTATAGGTGTGTATGCCACCATGCGTGGCTAAGTAACTACCCTTCAGGTTATGATGCACAGTGTATTAACTATTATTGCTCCTTTTGTTATGAAATTTTGCTTTATATTTTCATTTTAAAAAAGTAGAGAAAAGAACTAATAACAGAGCATGAGCACTGAGGAGTATCCCAGTTGACAGGTATTCTTGAGGAGGAGGGGTGTCCTTTTTTTTTTTTTGTCTTTTTTGAGGCAGGGTGTTGCTATGCAGTTCAGGTGGGCCTTGAGCTCACTTTGTAGCATAGGCTGGCCTCGAATTTGCAATGATCCTCCTGCCTTAGCCTCTCAAATGCTGGCTTTATAGGTGTGCATCACCACACCTGGCTGAGGAGAGATGTTCCTGAAGAGGTGAGGTGTTCTTGAGTACAGGTGTTCTTGAAGACAGATGTTCTTGAGGAGGAGAGGTGTTGTTGAGGAGAGGTGTTGTTGAGGAGGACAGATATTCTTGAGGAAGAAAGGAGTTCTTGAGGAGAGGTGTTCTTGAGGATGGGTGTTCCTGAGGAGAGGTGTTCCTGAGGAGGATAGGTGTTCTTGAAGAGGAGAGGTGTTCGAGGAGGACAGGTGTTCCTGAGAAGACGTGTTCTTGAGGATAGGTGTTCTTGAGGACAGGCCTTCCTGAGGATAGGTATTCTTGAGGAAGAGAGGTGTTCTTGTGGAGGGCAGGTGTTCTTGGGGAGGAGAGGTGTTCTTGAGGACAGGTGTTCTTGAGGAAGAGAGGTGTTCCTGAGGAGGAGACGTGTTCTTGAGGAGAATAGGTGTTCTTGAGGAGGGCAGATGTACTTGAGGAGAGGTGTTCCTGAGGAGGACAGGTGTTCTTGAGGAGAGGTGTTCTTGAGAAGGACAGGTATTCCTGAGGAGGAGAGGTGTTCTTGAGGAGGACAGGTGTTCCTGAGGAGGAGAGGTATTCTTGAGGAGGAGAGGTGTTCTTGAGGAGGACAGATGTTCCTGAGGAGATGATGTGTTCTTGAGGATAGGTGTTCTTGAGGAGGACAGGTGTTCTTGTGGAGGACAGGTGTTCTTGGGGAGGAGGACAGGTGTTCCTGAGGAGGAGATGCGTTCTTGAGGATAGGTGTTCTTGAGGAGGACAGCTGTTCTGAGAAGGAGAGGTATTCTTGAGGACAGGTATTCTTGAGGAGGATAAGTGTTCTTAAGGAGGACAGGTATTCTGAGAAGTGTTCTTGAGGACAAGTGTTCTTGAGGACAAGTGTTCTTGAAGACAGATGTTCTTGAGGAGAGGTGTTCTTGGGGAGGAGAGGAGTTCTTGGGGAGGAGAGGAGTTCTTGGGGAGGAGAGGTGTTCTTGAGGAGGACAGGTGTTCCTGAGGAGGACAGGTGTTCCTGAGGAAGAAAGGTGTTAGGAGGAGAGGTGTTCTTGAGAGGTGTTCCTGAGGAGGACAGGTGTTCTTGAGGACGGGTGTCCTGAGGAGAGGTGTTCTTGAGGACAGGTGTTGTTGAGGAGGGGAGGTGTTGTTGAGGAGGACAGATGTTCCTGAGGAAGAAAGGTGTTCTGAGGAGGAGAGGTGTTCTTGAGGAGGACAGGTGTTCCTGAGGAGGAGAGGTGTTCCTGAGGAGGACAGGTCTTCCTAGGAGGAGACATGTTCTTGAGGATAGGTGTTCTTGAGGAGGAAGGTGTTCTTGAGGAGGACTGGTGTTTCTGAGGAGGACAGCTGTTCTTGAGAGGTGTCCTTGAGGACAGGTGTTCTGAGGAGGACAGCTGTTCTTGAGAGGTGTTCTTGAGGAGAGGTGTTCCTGAGGACAGGTGTTCTTGAGGAGGACAGATGCTCTTGAGGAGGATAGGTGTTCTGAGGAAGAGAGGTGTTCTTGAGGAGAGGTGTTCTTAAGAACAGGATTCTTGAGAGGTGTTCTTGAAGACAGTTGTTCTTGAGGAAGACAGGTGTTGTTGGAGGTGTCCGTATACTTTCCTTCAGTTTGTCTGTCTTTTATTACTTAGGAGTACTTTGTACCTGCTTAAGGAAGACAGTGTTCCTCAGGAAGATAGGTCTTCTTGAGGAGGACAGGTGTTTTTTTTTTTTTTTTTTTTTTTTAACGGTACTGGGGATCGAACTCAGGACCCTGCGCTTGCTAGGCAGGCGCTTATTCCACTGGGCTATATCCCCAGCCCTGGAACAGGTGTTCTTGAAGATAGATGTTTTTTTTTTTTTTTTTTTTTTTTTTTTGGTCTTTTTGAGCCAGGGTCTTGCTATGCAGTTCAGGCTGTCCTTGAGTTCACTTTGTAGCCCAGGCAGGCCTCAAACTCGCAATGATCCTCTTGCCTCCCCCTCCCAAGTGCTGGCATTATAGGCATGTGACACCATGCCCGCTTGAGAACAGGTGTTTTTGAGGAGGACAGATATTCTCAAGGTTTTATTTTTTGGGGGATGGTCTTACTGTGTTGCCCAAGGCTGGCCTCCCAAGTAGCAAAGCTCTATGCCTGCAACACAAACCTGGGCTAAATTTAGGATCTTAGGGGCTGGGGATATAGCTCAGTGGAATAAGCGCTTGCCTAGCAAGCGCAGGGTCCTGAGTTCGATCCCCAGTACCGCTAAATAAATAAATAAATAAATAAATTTAGGATCTTAAATGTAGAGCACCCTTCAGTGTCCAGGACAGTCACAATGCAAATAGAGTTGCACTGAGGGTGGGCGTGTGTGGTGTGTGAGGTAGGTGAGGCAGGAATATGTGGTGTGGTGTAGTGTGTGTGATGTTCCCTGCAGGGTGCTTAGTGTCACCTCAGGAGCACACCCTCTGAAGGCACATATTTTGGTGGCCCTGTAGTTACCTGTCATTGGCACTTCCCCTACCTGTCCTGTTCAGCAGTAGTCTGTACCTTCTTTCATACGGGGCTATAAAATACATGCTGGGGTTTTCATCTGTACCTTTCCCAGTGTGCAGTTCTGTGTGCTAAGTACATGCATCATTGTACAAATGTTCAGTCATTTTGTTCTCAATCTGAGATGCTGTCTCTTCTCCACTGATGGCCTCCCTGTGTCCCTCTCGCCCTAGGCCCTGGTAGGTCCCTCTGATTTTTGTTGCTAGGGTTTGATCTCTGTAGGAACTTCTGTCCATGCAGTCATATGGGGTTTTCCCTATGACTGGCTTGTTCTCTCAAGGCAGTGTCCTGAAGGCTTACTCACATGGTAGCAAGTGTCAGAATTTCCTTCCTTTGTAAGGCTGAGCAATGATGTTCCACTGTATAAGTGTGCCACACTTTGTTCATCCACTGATGTTTTTTAGATCATCCACTGATGTTTTTTAGATAATTTGCTTCTACTTTTTGACTGTTACGAATGCTGCTTTATTAATATGGGTGTATAAACCCAGTGTTTGTTTTTAATGGGAACACTCTGTTCTGAGTGAGTTGTCACCCTGAGGACACTGGGCCTTCTGTGGATAGTTTTGTATGGATGGGCTAGTGTACCCTCCCTGGATCTCAGTACCACCCAGTAGGATCCGGCGCAGCCGGGGCTGCCGACAGATGGGGGAGTTGCTGCATTTGCGCCTGCTTATGTCGTGAGTGTGTGAGTTGAGTCACTCTCTTCCATTTCTTTGTGCCATGAGAGCACATGTGCTTGGGCCAAGATGTGTGCTACCCATCTCCTCACCACCCTCCCTTCTGTGCCCCTCACAGCCCTCCTGGCCACAGAGAGGAGCCCTACCTCACGGAGGCGGGACGGGACGCCTTTGACAGGTTTTGTAGGCTCTGCCAAGAGGAGTTGCAGGTGCTTAGCGGGGGCCTTTTGCAAGCCCTGAAGCCCATGCTGGTGACAGAGCAGGAGCTGGTGAAGGACTCACTGAACGTTCTGCTTGGAGTAGCATCAGCCACGTTCTCCCTCTGCCAGGTGAGGAACAGGGGGCTCGATCACAGCCACAATCAGCCTCTCTGAGTTCTAAAGTGTTAGTTTATTATCATCCTTCCATTTTTCTTTTTTTTTGCGGTACCGGGGATTGAACTCAGGACTTTGTGTTTGCCAAGCAGAGACACTTGTGCTACTGAGCATTATATCCCCAGCCGCTTATTATCATCCTTTTACAAACTGAGCCAGACTAAGATGTTTCTTGATTCAGTGAAACAGCAGAAACTGTACTTTCATTTGTTGCACTCCAGATGTCCAGCTTTCCAGCCCCATGGCTTATGAAGACTGTTCTTGCTGAGCATGGTGGCACACACCTATAATCTCAGCAGTGGGGAGGCTGAGGCAGGATTGCCTCGAGTTCAGGGCCAGCTTGGGCTACATAGTGAGACCTTGTCTCTAAAACACACACACACGAAAAAGACAAGACCATCCTGACTCCCTGAAGGGTCTTGTCCTCTCATAGAAAGTTAGTTGACTGTAAACATGAGCATTTGTTTCTGGACTCAGAATCCTGTTCCCCCATTGTGTGCGTCTCATCGTCAGTCTCACACAGGTGGCTGACGGGAGCTGTGTAGGAACCTTGGAACTGGGCAAGTACAAGTCCTCCAACTTGCTGTTTCTGCTGTTTGTGGGTCGGGTCCAACACGAGGCCTTGCACATGCCCTGGGTATGCACTACTAGGCGGCATGTGGTGATGGGGCAACTGAGTGTGCCCGGCCTTACAGCTGTTCATTTGCTGCCTCAAGATTACATGGGAGTTTTAAAATAGGTTTTCTATTTTTTTTTAAAAAAAGGTTCTTCAGATTTTGATAGTAATTGCATTGAATCTCTAGTATTACTGCTACTTTCCCAATATTAGTCTTTTTTTTTTCTTTTCTGGTGTTTTTGAGACAGGGTCTCACTATGCAGTTCAGGCTGTCCTTTAGCTCACTTTGTAGCCCAGGATGGTCTAGAACTTGAAATGATCCTCCTGCCTCAACTTCCCGAGTGCTGGGATTACAGGCGTGTACCACCATTCCCAGCTAAGGATCATATTCATCATAGGGAATTTATACCCACACTGGATATATTTTGTCATTTTTTTTTTTATTCATTCTAGCTAAAAGTTTGCCAGCTTGTTAATCTTTTGAAAGAACTAGCTTTTAGGGTTGGGGTATATAACTTAGTAGTAGAGCCTAGCATGTGTGAAGCCCTGGACCCAGCTGCTAGCAGAAACAGAGAGAGACAGAGAGGGAGGAAGAAGCCAGCTTTTGGTTTAGTTGACCCTCTCGTGTCTCCAGTCTCTTATTTCCCATGTGATATAACCTGTGTTATTTCTTTCCGTCTGCTAGTTTTGAGGTCAGTTGCTTTTCACAGTTGATCTGACGTCTCTTTTTCAATGTAGCCATTTATAGCTCTCACTTTCCTGCCACACTGATTTCACTGAGTCCCACAGATTGTCATGGGCCTTGCAGGTTGCTCCCGCTCCAGGAGCTATCAGCAGTGTTGAGGGGGACATGCTATGACAAGTCTCTACACCTCTCACTGTTTGCCTTGGATGTGTCCCGAGGAGCCCAAGTATTAGATCCAGCAGCAACTTTGCTTTGATTTTTTTTTTTTTTTCCTTGAGACAGGGTCTCACCATGTAGTTCAGGCTGGCCTTGTACTCATTATGTAGCCCATGCTAACCTCGAACTTGTGGCAATCCTCCTGCCTCAGCCTCCTGAGTGCTGGAATTACAGGCGTGCACCACCAAGCTCAGCCATAGCAAATCTGTTTTTGAAGAGTCTCCCCGAAGATTTGTCTGTGTATCCTGTGTTGTGAGGAGGTAGTTGTTGGAAGTGTTAATGCCTTCCTCCAGTTTGTCTGTCTTTTAGTACTTAGGAGTGGGGCCCTTTGGGTTATGTTTTTGAGGTGTGTGCCCTTTGCTTTTGGAACTTGCTGCGTGTTCACTTTGAGCTCACTTTGTAGCTCAAAGTGGAGGACTGGGTGGCAGCATGCTGGGGTCTGGGTGCCTCCTCTAAGATCCTTTCTCTGCCCATAGCCGGCTCAGGCCTTTGTGGTGGCTCAGGGCATCCATGTGTCAGGTGCCTCCCCTGAGAGCATCAGCAGCATCCTGTCAGAGGTGGCAGTGTATGGGACCTGCTATGTGCGCCTCAGCCGCTTCTCCTTGCAGCCCGCCCTGGGCTCCTGCTGTGGCAGGGGCCTGGTGTTCCAGGTATGGCTTCTGGAGAAGAGTCTGGTGCTTCACTTCTTCTCTTGTCCTACTAGAACCTCTATACTTAACCTGGCAAGGTGCCCTTGACTTTCAAGGTGCCCCAAATGAGCCTGCCTGTCTCCTGGAACCCATAGTTTGTTGCATGCTTGCAGTGGGCTGCAGCTCTGTGTGGGTGGATCCTGCAGGAGGGCTGTGCACAGCTTCAAGGGGCAGTGAGGGTGGAAGCCCCCAGGGAACCTGAGGCTGCTGGCCTTAGGGCACCAGTCACAGTGGGTACCCAGGCCTTGGAGGGGCCATAGTTCCTGCCAGGCCAGGCCATTGCGGTGGTGGACCGGGGTTGTTCCTGGCCACCTCATTCTGGGAAACTGCAGGGCTGTGCGCTGTGCTGCCTGTAGCTCTGGCAAAGCTGGCATCTGGGCGGGGCCTGGTAGGGACAGGGCTGGTGGCCTGTGCCATGGCTGGAGGGTGGCAGCAACATGGGGTCTAGCTGTGTCCCTGCCCTGGCTCTTACCCACAGGCCTTCACCAGTGGCCTGCGCAGATACCTGCAGTACTATGGAGCCTGTGTCCTCGCCACCCCTCCCACCCTGAGCCTCCTTACCATTGGCTTTCTCTTCAAGAAGCTGGGCCGGCAGCTCCGGTGAGCCTCAGCGTGGGGCTGGAGTCAGTCTGGGGGCAGGTGGTTGCTGGGCAAGAGGGCCCAGGGATGGCGTACAGCCCTCGAAGCCACGGATGGCCCTTGTGTGGTTCAGCCCTGCCTGGCCTGGGCCCCCACATGGAGGTTCATGAATGTGGCCTCAGCTCTCACCAGCCCTGTTGTAAAACGGGAGAGGGGTGGGGCTGGGGGAGTTCATGTTCCAAGCAGCAAGGGGACTTGCAGCTAGAGTTAAGGCCAGGCACAACATGAGAGGATCTTGCCAGAAGCTAGTCCCTTGGGAGAACATGAAGATACTCAGGGGCTTTGGCATGGGGGTTGCATATGTCCTCATTTTTCTGGAGGGACCTGGAGGGTGCAGTTGCAGATGGGATAAGGGGGTGCTGCAGAGGCCACCTGGGCCTAGTTTGCAAAGGGAGCACTTGGGTCTGGCATGGTTCCCTTTGGCCCTCTGGAAGCAGCCTGGGGGCCCTGTGCCCGAGGTCACCTGTGATCTGGCCTTTGGTCTAGGTACCTGGCTGAGCTCTGTGGTGTTGGTACCATACTTCCAGGGGCTGGTGAAGGAGAGCCCAGGGCTTCGTTTCCCACTGTGAGTAGTTTGCATCCCTGCCGAGGGTGCTGGCTGTGTGCAGGGCAGCGTCCATGCAGGGCTTTGCAGTGAGCTGCCCTTCACTTCTGCAGGGTGTGAGGCTGCTGTCTTACCTCTACCAGGAGGCGCTGGACAACTGCAGCAACGAGCACTACCCTGTGCTGCTGTCCCTGCTGAAGACCAGCTGTGAGCCCTACACTCGGTGGGTGCTTAGTGGGTAGCTGCATAGGACTCAGAGCGGGCATCCTGCTCGGAGGCCCTCCCACCCAGTGTCCTCACTGCCCCATTTCTGCGGCAGGTTTATCCACGACTGGGTGTATAGCGGGGTCTTCAGAGATGTTTACGGGGAGTTCATGATACAGGTGAACGACGAGTACCTTGGCTGCAGAGGTGGGTGGCCATGGTCACAGGGGTGGAACTTGGCACCTAGGAGCTGGGCAACAGTGACTGCAGACTCTGTGTATTACACCCTGTGTAGACAAGTTTTACTGGACCCATGGCTACGTGCTCATTTCCGAAGACGTGGAGGATTGTGTCCCTGTGTTCCTGAGGCATGTGGCGCATGATGTGTATGTCTGTGGGAAGACTATCAACCTGCTAAAGCTTTGCTGTCCCCAGGTGAGGCCCTGCACACACACCAGCAAGGAGTACTGAAGGCTAGGCCATCCAGGGATGGCACTGGCCAGGGTTCTGCCTAGTGGCAGAGGTACAGCTCTTCGTGGGGGATGGGAGATCCCACAGGGGCTTCTCAGCCTCTGCTAAAGGGGCTTCTGTGGGAATCTGGCATTGGTCTCGGCCAGTGGCTCTTGAGGTGAGCCCCCATGTGGTGGGTGGGGGCTGTTGATTACCCTTGTGTAGGGACATTTGCTCCATATCCCTAATGAGGGCGATGCTGCCCTGTGGTTAGGGTTGCTTAGTTTTTAAGCAGAAGCGCCTGACTGACCTTGTATGTTGCTGTGCCTTTGCCCGCCTGCCCCTGCATCTGCTCACTGCCCTCTTCCTGGCAGCACTACCTCTGCTGGTCAGATGTCCCCGTCCCACGCATCTCGGTGATTTTCTCCCTGGAGGAGCTGAAGGAGGTTGAGAAGGACTGTGCAGTCTATGTTGGGCGCATGGAGCGGGTGGCCCACCACAGCTCCATCAGCAAGGAGGAGAAGGTGCTTGACACAGGCCTCGGGTTGGCTGGGATGGTGCAGGGAGTGGCTGATCAAGATGGAGTGGCTACTTAGGGCACTCTGGGTTTGCAGCTGCGAACACTGGTTGTGTTGGAAATATGTCCTGGAGCTAAGTGCCCAGGGTAGGGGCTCTTTTCCTTTTCCCTGGGTTGGTGGCTTTGCCTACTGTGCAGCTCCATGGTGCCTTCTCAGGGCCCCTGGCTGCAGACAAGATAGCAAGCTTGGGGCAGCAGGCCTGGGGTTCCTCCACTCAGGTGGCCTCCCCTCCTGCTCAGAGGGACACGTGGCTGGAGTAGACCATTGTCTTCAGTGTGCTCTGGGAGGGTATGGACGGTGGACCAGGGCCATTCCCAGGAAAACCCTAGCCTGGTTTCTGGAGGGCAGCAGGGAGTCCTCTCTCCAAGCCCCTCAGTCCCTCTGTGGGCATAGCCTGGGGGGCTGGGTCCCTGCCCACTGAGAGTCAGTTGCCTGGAGCCAGAGATCGCCACACCGTCACCCTATGCCCTCGCAGAGGGGTTGGGGTGGGGGACATTACACCCGCTGACCCTGTTTGGTGTACCTCTCTCCAGCACTGAGCTTGAGGAGAGGAAAGAACTATAGGCTTTGTTTGTTGACCTTCTAGGAATTACGTATGGAAATTGCAAAACAAGAATTAATTGCCCAGGCCCGGGAGGCAGCTTCTAGGGTTCTTCGTGAACTCAGTGGTGAGCATGGCTCTGCATTCCCTGGTGTGGGTCTGGGGCCCTGCTGGAGCTCTCCCTAATCGTGTCCCACCCCTGCCCAATGCAGACCGGCAGACCTCAGAACAGATGGCCTTGGATGCCCGGAAGCGAGAGCAGTTCCAGCAGTTGAAGGAACAGTTTGTGAAGGACCAGGAGGTGGGTAGAGCCGGCCTCTCAGAGTTCTGGCTCCTGGAATCTGCGTCCAGCAAACAAGACTGTGTTTTGTAGCGGCGCCTGGTGGCCAGACAGGAGGAGCTGGATGAGGACTTCAGCTTCGCCCGTGAGCTCCGGGACAGGGAGAAGAGGCTGCAGGCCCTGGAGGAGGAGCTGGAGAAGAAGGCCAGGTGCGGCTGTGTGGTGGGCTGCCTGGGCACAGCTCGGCAGTTCCTGGCTGACTTGGTCTTAGTGATGGTTAGTTCATTTCGGGCACGTGCCGAGCTAGGCAGGTGTGGTGTGTGGTTAGGGCCATGCTATACCTGTGGGCTTCCTCAGCTGGCCTTGAGGGTCCTTGTGGACTCAGATCCAGGCAAGGTGTACCCACTGTGATGGTCTTCTCTTTTTCTTTTTTCTTCCTTTTTTCTTTTTTAGAGAGGGTCTTGCTCTTCAGTTCAGGCTGGCCTTGAACTCACTTTATAGCCCAGGGCAGGCAAACTCACAGTGATCCTCTTGCCTCAGCCTCCTTGAGTGCTAGGATTACAGGCATGCACCACCACGCATGGCTGTCATCTGTCCTAATCATAAGTAGCTTTTATTTTGTTTTAAACATCTTGCTAGTTTAATACCCAGGCAGGGTGGCCACCTGCCCAGAAGAGCTCCTGAGAGTCCACTTGCTTGTGTGTCATTAGCTCCTTCCCTAGCCTGGGGTTTCACTTTTTGTGGGAGCCCTTCCTGGGAGGGTGGCTTCCTCCCAGCTGGTAGGCAATGCTCCCCTGTCCTAGCCTTTCTTTTTTTGTTTTTATTTTAAAGACAAAAGAATGGAGACATGAACCAGAAAAGGCATAAACAATACAGAAAATACAAAGTTATACAGAATATAGTAGGGAATTAGAACTGGATGTTGTATTACATAGTTATCTTCACATTAGTTAACACAAAAACATTAAAGGAAATACCAAATTGTAGATAAGATAGTAGGGAATTTGCACTGGATGCTGTATAATATAAAGTTATCTTCATTTCTGCTAATACAAAAACGA